>JADBJO010013447.1:0-52442 GCA_016801955.1 Conus betulinus | reverse complement strand
GGCTGTCACACCTCCACAGACCGGATCGAGGGGTCCTCTAAGTGGGCACTGCAGCAACAATCGTATAAATCGCCACTTCCACTGCAACCTTCCCACGCTGCGACTATTCCTTTGTGCGGCACAGCACCATGGCACAGCACTGCAAAAAGCATCACGGAGACCCCAGCACACTGGCCAAGCCTGTCACTCCCCCACAGTCACCCCTTCTAAAGCCCCCTCCACCCCCCTGTCTCCAGGCACACGTCATCACCCCCATTCAGCTGCTGCGGCGACCTGAACCGGTCAGACCTACATCCCTATAGTTCCGCACCAGCAGCACTGGATAAAATGTGTGTCAAAGCGGCAGGCACTTTCTACCCTCTCTCAGGTCTGCCCACAGCTGTGTCAGCCACCCCTGTCAGCATGGTCGCCTCTCAAGGTCAGCCGGTTAACTCAGCCCTGACCTTGACCTTTCCTGCCAACTGGTGTCAGCCAGTATTGCCCGTCATGGCTCCTATGACATCGAGCACCATGGTGTCCACTACCAACAACATCATGCCTGTCATTTGCTGGAACCTGCTGGCAGGCACCATGGGGAACAGCCGTATCCTCTGCCCTCCTCTGACCGTTCTGCTGCAGCAGAAGTCGGACAACCCCATGCCTCAGCCCTCCTGGTCGGCCATGCGAAACAGCATGCACTACAGTGTGCAGGCCAGCTGTGGTCGCCCCTTCTGCAAGCTGAAGAAGAAGGACCACTACCACTGTCTGGAGTGCAACCAGGCCTTTTCTGACCCTGCCAGGCTGCGTGGACACATCAGCAAACATGGCGTCAAGTTTAAGAAGTTGAGCCAGCTCCACAGCAGTGCCAGCCCAGCTGCTGCTTCTACTGCTTCTCCCTTTGCCAAGATGCAGAGCCAGAACAAGATCCAGGAGAAGTGGGTTTTGGATTTGTCCACCAGTAAAGGCAGAGAGGCCAGAAGCTTCACGGAGGAAAGGCAGGTTGGAGAAGACCACTTGGAGGATTGGCAGAAGACGACAATGACAGTCTGTCGTCTTCTCTCAATCTCAGCATGGGCAAAATCACCAACTGTTTGACTCCACAGAACAGCGCCATTTTGGATCTGTCTGAAACCAACAACGAGGGTCATTGATTATTGATGAACACAGCAGCCAGTCTGAGGATGAAAACATGGCAGACATCGGCATGAATGGAAATGATGATGAAGAGGAAAGCTTGTCAGACTTGAGCCTCTCAGCTAGCACCTCCATCACATCCAGCCCCACACGTCACGTCGCTCTGGTCGCAAGAGAACAGCCCCAAATCATTTTTGACTTTGTTCCTAGCGATGATGCTAACCTGGTCGCCAAGCAGATGAAGCTCAAAACTCAGCGGCCCATCCCCTGCACCACAATCCCAGTCCCCCCTGCCCCCTCCAACATCCCTGAAGGTTTCATTCGCATCAAGTGCGGCACCGACTGCACCTACACCAGCTGCAATTATCGCCATTCAGTCAGCCATTTCCACTGCCTGAGACCAGAATGCGGCTATGGCTTTAGCGACAAGTCTCGCATGGAGAATCATCTGGACCGGCACAAACGTCTGGACAAGTTGATGGGAGAGGAATTCCGACAGTTCCGGGCCACAGTGAGCTGCGGGCGAGGGGACTGCGAGTTTTCTAAGAAGGCTTCCCACTTCCACTGTGAGAAGTGTGCTTTTGTGTGCGCGGATTCCAGCAAGGTGCTGGCCCATAGGAAGTACCACGCCAAGATGGACAACATCAGCAAGAACGGCTTCCAGAAGTTTGGAGCTCTACAGACTGGCGGGGTGCTCATGTGCAGCTACAGCCGCAAGCAGACCCACTACCACTGCACCCACGAAGGCTGTAACCATGCTGTACTGGGACCCGCCCAGATGGCGCCACACAAGCTGAAACATGCCTCTCATGGGGTGTGAACCCACTGCTGCCAGCAAACGAAAAAAACAGTTTAATTATGATTGTGGTCTTTGTTTTGTGCCCTGGTATTTATTGTGGTCCGTGTGTGCGTGTGTTTAATGAGTGTGTACATGCCTACACCATGTATGTGTGTGGGCGCAAATAGGCACTGTTCTTTTGCCCAGAGATGGCATGCCGTATGTGAGGAATTATGAAGTAAGTTACCAGTTTGTGTGTTGACAATGTATGTATCATAATTGTGTATGTGAACTTCAGTTTATTGTAAGACTTCTTTTATTTCAGAAGAAAAAGAAGAATCCAGGTAAACTGATCTTAAGAATGCATATATATATATATATATATATATATATATATATATATATATATATATATATTATTAGAAAAACAAATGCAAGCCATCCCGTGTGTTGGCAAAGATTTTTAAGTTTGTGAGAAAAAGATGGGAAAGAAACATTAGGGCATTCGATTATAACCATGAACTGTTTTGTTGACTAGCAGCATATGGGGACCATCGTAGTCCATCTTGAAAGCAGAGTCTGTCATATTGTGCAGTCAGAGGCTTTTTGTTCACTGACTTGGACTCATCAGTCAAATGCAGCTGATTAATGATACAAGGAAGGTCAAAGTGTAAAACAGAATATAATACAAGGAGGGTCAAAGTGTAAACAGAATAGTCAGTCTTGTTACCCAAACAGTGCTCACGTAAGCACTGAGAGCAGACAAGAATTGTGCAGAAAGCCTCTACTTGGATATCCTAAGAGATGCAATGTCTCGCTGATTGACCGAACAAGAATATGTGGAACAAGTGCGGTTTAACAATTCCTCCGTCATTAGAACAATGACTCGGCAAAGATAATGAGTTCAGAATAGGCCCAGAACAGCTGTCGCCTGCCGGTCCTGCAGACCTTCATTCTGAAGGAACATGAAAGAAAACAGCACTCCTAGCATGAGAATTTCTTGTTGTTCCCCTTGTCCATTAAATGCAGGTCTATCACTGAAGATAATGTATTTTTACTGGGATTACCTTTGATCTTTATCTCTCTCTCTCTCTCTCTCTCTCTCTTATGTGGCATTATTAATATCTTTTAAAACATTCACTAATTGTAAAGAAAAAAATACTGAGGTTTATGTTGTTGTTGTACCCTGGCTAAAAGACTCTAGGGATCATTCGAACAGCTGAAGTACTTGACACACTATGGTACAAGTGCATCAGCTGGGGATGAGAACATTACGTGTGTGACTGTTTTTTGATTACCCCGCCAAGTGGGCAGCCACATGTTATGCTAGGAGCTTGTCACAACTTAAGACAGTCCCCGCATAGTTATGCAGAGCATAACAACATTTTTATGAAGCCTTGGTGTTCTATGCCAATGTCAATTAGCCTGACACAGCCTTAAGCCAAGACAGACTGAGGTTTATGAGCCTAGGGATAAATGTACAGAGGAGATTGCAAAGATTGTAGAAGCCAGTAACTCAAAACAGCCATCGCTATCCCCCTTCAAATGGGCATAACTTTTTTTTATCATCAGGAAATCTTAAATGAGGCAAAGAATAGTAAACAGTAAAAAAAAAAAAAAAAAAACCCAGATAAGGTAACACTTTTCTCCTTGTGTGAAATTAAAATGCCCGTAACTCCAAACAATGTTCTGTGTGCTCTCTGTTGGCATTTCTGTAGTGTGATTAGGTGTCACAAGCCGCATTCGTTTGGAGTTATGGGTGTGTGATTAATCTCATTGTGGGAGAAAGAGTTACCCTACCTGTGCATTGTTTCTTAGTTTTGGTTGTAGCTCTTTCATTCCTATAACTTGCTCATTTTCATCCTTTTCTTAGTCATTCTTATGTGAAAGTATTCGAAAAAGTCTGCGAAGTTTAAGTATGTGTATTTCTTTAAAACTTGCAAAATAGAATTAAGACCTGGGTGGTATGTGTACATCTTAAAATTTGCGAAATAAAATTAAGACCAGTTTCCCAACAGAGGTGCATATATATATATATATATATATATATATATATATATATATATATATTTTTTTTTTTTTTTTATATGGGTGTTTCCTTGATGACAGATACCTGATTTTAAAATGACTACCATTTGTATATATCAACTCCACATTCCTTTTTACCCACCAACATCTTTCATGATTGTATAATTTTATCCTGATCTGTCAGTTTTCTCTTTAAAGTCACTATGCAGACTCTCGTTCTTGTTTATTTTACATTATTTGTCAGTGCAAGAAAACAACTTGATTATGTTACACAAGGGGAGACAGTTTCAGCATTTTGCAACCAGATTTTGTGTGTGTGTATGTGTGCATATTACTTGTTCACACAATATTTTCTAATGGTTGAAGTAATCAGTTCTTAAATGATTTATTAATTATTTATCTCTAGTAAAAAAAAAAAAAAGATAAAAATGAAAAAAAGAGAAAGAAAAAAGAATCAAGGTTCTGTAAAGTAGAAAAATATATTTCCGATAATGAAAATGATTGCTGGAGGTAGTATTATATGACCCACTGTGCTTCATGAAAAACTGTGTAAGTGCAGTATTTGATTTTGTTCAGCTGAAAAGAAAAAAAAAACTTGCAACCAGTAATTTCAGAAGTCTTGCATTATAGTAGAATTTCATCAGATTTATACAGTCAGCACCATATTTGTTACATATTTCACACACATATTTCAGAAATGAATCATCATTGAAATTTCAGGAACTCCGACCATATATAAAACTAGTCATTCCAAATGTTTCTTTTGCTGAATAGTTCATATAAGATTTATCACAGAAGACAATCAAACATTCCCGACGTCGATGTACCATTGTTATGCGCATTCCGTTGTTCACCCCAGATGTTCATTCTTTGCTGACAGACATAAAAGTGATAAACTGTTATGAGTAGAACGCAGAGTGATTCAAAAAGTCAAACAAACAAAAGTTGTAATGTTCTGACAAAGGAATCTCTAAGAACCCCATTTCCAACTGTTTCCTCCTCTCTCCCTGTTTCTCTTTCCTCCTGTAACAGAGAGGGAAAAAGAAGTGAACACAAACCCTTTTGGTGTAAGGCACAGAGATTCTTCTCACTGTTTGCCCCTATCACATACATCAGGTGATCTCCCTTACATTTCTCCCTGCCAATGGCAAGAACGTGTACAAGTTCCAATGCATTAGAAAGCTCAGAATTCCAGAATATGTGAATAGTTTTACTCAAAAGAGATAGAGGTGAAAAACAAAGTTTAACACAGTCTAGTTTCTAGAGCAGCTTCTTTCTGTCTAAAATCCACTTTATCTTCAATTGAAACAAGAAAAAAATGTTGTCATTTAGGCATAGAGAACAAAAGGATTTTATTTTGTGTTCACTTCTGCATCGTGATCCTAAACATCTTCTTTTCGGTAGGAAGGGCCATCAGAATTTTTACTCTCCACACACCGATTTGTCAGAAGCAGACTGATTTCATAGACTTAACCTTCACCAACCATCTCACTCAGATTTTTCAAACAGACATATTGTACACCAACCATCTCACTCAGATTGCTCTTACAGACACATTGTACACCAACCGTCTCACTCAGATTGCTCTTACAGACACATTGTACACCAACCGTCTCACTCAGATTGTTCTAACAGACACAATTTACACCAACCATCTCTCAGATTGTTCTTACAGACACAATATCCACCAACCAATTCTCAGATTTTTTCATAGACACTATGTCCACCAATCATCCCACTCAGATCGTTGTTACAGACACAATATCCACCAACCATCTCTCTCAGATGTTTTTATGGACACAGTGGTCACTGACCATCTCACTCAGATTACTTTTACTGACACAGTAGTCACAGACCCATCTCACTCAGAATGTTTTTACAGACACATTGGTTCTGACCGTCTCGCACTGCCACTCTAACAACTGTCGCACTAAACAGAGCGCTCATACATGCGCAGTGTTGATCAGTTATCTTTGACTTTGTTCCGGATGCCTGTCACAGTTACCTGTGTCTCTGTCTTGCATGGGAAACAAGGCGAGTTGTGACACACCATGAAAAACTTGGTATCAATAGAAGGGTTGAGATATCCAGAGCACCTTAGCTGTATTCAGCAGTGCTGATGGTTTGTAACCAGATCGCTCTCTTTGTGGTTTGTGTCTGGAGTGGAACTGGTACCAAAACATGTCAGAGACCAGTGCATGGACTTCATGTTGTAAACATGGATTATAGTGGTGTTTGACAGGTCTGAATGTTAGGACTGTGCGTGAAGTAGTGAAGTGTAGAGCAGACTGACAAAAAGCGGTTTGAGGAAGCTATGAAGGAAAAGGAATCTTCCTTGTCACCATGTGCAATTGATTGTGTCATTGCCAGTGTGAAAATAAATCTGACAACTAAATCAGAAAATGCAGAGAGAGAGGGATGTAAAAGCATAGAAAGAGTACTTGAACATCCCCTCTCAAGATCCCAACCAAGTAACTTTAATTTCCTAATATACAAAGGGTGGAAGGAGAAGATGGCCAAGTTGAAAAAAAAAATGTTAGTGAAGCGGAGTTTCACAAACTTTGTATGTTGGTAAAATGCCATATGCTGTTATACAGGGTTTTAAGGTGGAGGAGAAACTCTTTTCGGTTGTTGTAGCAATATGGTTGTGACATTATTTTCCTTGGCCTTATTCTTGTCTGGACCAATTGTCTGCTGAAAAACAGTGAAGACTTATATTCATGTTCACTTCAAAATGAACTGAAGTGAATGTACATTCCACAAAGATTTCTATTCCATCGTTATTTATGTCTATGTGTGTGACGTTGATGATTGTAAATCTACAGTTCTCCATTTCTTAAGCTGATGTCATACTGTTGAAATTCTGCATTCCTGTATTATATTTTTTGTTGTTGTTCTCACTGTCTCTGTCTTTAATCTTGTTCTCCATGAAACTGCTGACATGAAACAGAGCATAACATGTTAAATGCAAATATAAGTGAGAGCTCTTTGACTGAATCGGACATACTCACAGCTACCTGGTGGCCCCTGTTGTATCTTTTGATCATTATTTTTGTGGCATTCCTCAGCGTATTTCTGTCTACCTGGTGGTGATCACTGTGGGTCTTGACGGTCAAAAGACTCAAAGTAGGGCAGGCATACCTGTTCATGAAACACTTCAGTTGTGGCATCAGTCTTTGTCTGTTAGCCTTTGTAGCATTCAGCTTTGCACAACAACAAAGACCTGCTGAAACAGTGCTGTTCAATTAGTGGTGAAGCATTACATGGATAGAAACCCTTAATACTGTGCACCCTGTTTTGAAGTCGGTGCTGAAATTTTGGTGTAAAACATATCATTTGGTTAAAGCTATAAGGCATTGAAATCCTTTAGTTGCACATTCACTGGTTACTACTTTTAGCGTCACTACTGTTAGCACCAGAAAATATTGGAGATGATCTTATACAAATGGAAACCTGACAGTGGTCAGTGGTTTCTTTGTCATCAGACTTTGTTTTGTGCTGAAGACAGCTCAGAGACAAAACATTGAATGGTGAATGAGAAAATTTGATGAAGTGAAATGTTAACTCAGCAGTTCTAGAAAGTGGTATTTGATAGTAGAGCAGAACACGTATCTGCCATGAGTCTTTATGCCTTTGTCTTGAGCCACAGGCGTGCTGTCAGCTATTATTTATGACTCACGTCAAAGTTGAACAGTGGGACCCAGCAGTTCCTAATGCAGTGACTAAAAGTGAGGTATTATTGTTTGACCCAGATTCAGCAGCTCCGTTTTCAGGAGAAGGGGCTGGGGTGCTTTGGTGAAAATGATTGAGGGAAGGAGGATACTCTGTTGCATATCAGGAACTAAGGCCAGACACTTTAACCATGAATGTTAAAACATTGAAAATCATTTTGATGTCAATTCATTCTTACTCTAGTATTTACTTCATAAAAAAAGGGGAAAAAATAAAAGAAAATAGTGGCATTTAGGTGCTGACACACACATCAGGCATATCAAACTTTTGCTTCTAAACAAAGTAATAAATACCAACATTTTAAAATGCACACACACACACACACACACACACACCTTCCTTCAACACCCCCCCCCCCCCCCCCCCTTTCCTGTCCCACATCCATTCCAGATCCCCTGTCCTTCTCCCAAATCCTACATTAGTACATTAAAATCTTCAGTTTATACATGATAATTTGACCTACAACACAGAGTCGCAAGACTAGACTTTGTGTTGCCTGTGAACATGTTTCTTTACTATAATAGCAACATTTGTAGTGTAAACAATGAACTTCTTGACTTTTCCTTCATTCTCCAGTGTGGTTCATTTCCTTGTCAGAATAAAAACTGTCAAATGTTTTTCATGTTCCTCAAAAAGATGATGTGGACAACTTGTATTTTGTAATGAGAATGTGATTTTTTCTTGTGTCTTTTATTCCTTGGTTGAAGAAAACCATGTAATCTACAAAATTGTGATTGCCATATTCTTTTAGTGGTAAGTCATTTTGATGTGACATAATAGGAATGATGTCATCTGTATTCCTGCTTTATCCATGCAGAATGCTATATCCACGCAGAATGCTACAGGTATTGTTTAAAAGAATGTCATAATGTGTTTTTTACAAAAGTAAATTTGTCTCACTCTTATTGTTCTGTCTTCTGTCACCGTCCCATTTGGTTTAAATATTTCCTCTTAATCTATGCAAAGAATGTATTGCTTATTTATTTTCGTATGAAATGGTTAATTAATTCTTTCTAGCACTTTCTGTGAGCTGATTTCTTTTTCAATCTGTGTATTTCTCACAATTATGTATGCAAAAAGGGAGCTACAGATAATCTGTTATTTTTTAATGACTGTGTGTCGCAGTATAAACGTTTTTATCCTGTCATAATGCATGAGGTCACATGGGGCTGAATTTTCTCTAGCTTCTTTCCTAATCACAAGCCAGGGGACTAAGAGAAAGCATAATGCTGGCTTCGTTTGATAGCATGGTCATTATCTTAGAGTGATGGCGCTTCAATAGTAAAAGGGGCTGGAAAAAAGAGGCTGAATCACACAATTTTACGTATTTGGGCATCAGTAGCAATGTGTGTGTGTGTGTGTGTGTGTGTGTAAAAACAGCGCCCATGCTACTCTTGGTAATGGTTTACCTTTATGAACAAAGTTGTCTTTTCTTGCCTGATGCCTCTTTGGACTTTTCATTACTGGGTAAGGGAAGAGCTGAGGGGGTGGCAGAATTTTGTACAGATGTGTGTGAATCAACCTCTCATATATTTTATATACTATTTTCCCCATTTCCATGGGACTGCTGAGGTAGGAAGGATGTTACAAACACTGAATCATGTTGTAAACAATTTGATTTATGCACACTGGTTACAAGTATGCTGAATTTACACTGCTGAGTTGATATCACATGCCGTTTCCTATTTATGTGTTCTTTCTACACCTTTTTTGTACATACACCATTGTCACAGATTATGTTCCTATGTGGTAGAAGCATATGAAACACCGGACACCTTACTGTGGAGTCTGCATCCACATGGAGTGTGATATGTTTGATTTTGATAAATACTGTTGTGTATGCTGTTGGGAGTGGAAGTGATTAAAGAGGGTCAGAGATGTGTATAGCATTCCATTGCTTTATTACAGATTTATTTTGTTTTGACAAATTACATGTTGATTTTTTTTTTTCATAAATCCTTTTCACATCCTCCTTTACTTCATTTTATTGATCATTAATCCATCAGATGAAATATTTCAGAAAATGAAACAGGGTTATTAATGATATGATAGACATGTATCGTATGGCTGAGCCCTGTTACGGTGGGGATTTTATGCAAAGCAACAGGTAAGACCAGTTGTATTCTAAATCCAGTTTTGTGTTGTGAAGCATAACACATGAGGCAACTACTTGATGTTCCCTCCCAATTCTTTTACAATTCATTAGATGTCTGTGGAGATAATGCTGTGGAGTGTACACAAGACATTATGCTATTAGTGTGCATGTGTTGGGAGAGAATGAGTTGGTACATACAGTGTACGTATGTGTACTAATTTAGAGAGAGAGAGAGGGAAGCAGATTGTCTCAGTGCTTACCAGCATGAGCATGCTGTTGAAGATTGTACGTTACAGTAGTGTACAGGTAATGTCTACATTGCTTGCAAGTCACTTATTGCTGCCTTTTTCTTTCCGATTCTGGGCAAGTGGATATCTGTATCGATTTTTTGCAGGCGAGTGTGATGCATAGATTTTGTAGCTTGTCAAAGAATGCAGAATACATTGGGGCACTGTCCATCTGTTCTTTTGAATTGAGGTTTAACTGGAGATGACTAATGTTTTGGATGCCACAGATGACAAAGACTGTGGGTGTGACTTTTTGGATAAAATGATTTTCATGCAACTCTATGACTGGCTTTTGTGTTTTTGTCCCAAACTAAAAGATTCATTTTTTAGTCTTTGACAACACTGTTTTGATTCATTTACCAATACAATATTGAGACCATCACTTTTGAATGTTCATATTATCGTAACATATTTATTCTAAGAACGAATGCAGATGCTTTGATACTATTCGATGGTCTTTTTTTTTCAGTTAAAATTAGAAACAGAGTTATTAAGTCTAGAAAGTACTTTTGATTGTTTGTTTTTCTGTGTTTAAAATATTTTTTCAATCATAAAATAAAAGGTTTTGTTTGTTAATCATATGGAGCTACGTATTAACAGTTCAAAAGTGGAACAGGATGACATTGTTGTAAATGTTAATACAGCCCTCCATCTTCTTGAATGATGATTTTAGTGGATGTTTAGGAGTATACAAGAAGTATATGTAATAATACAAGACAACAAGATGTGCAAAGGTTTTCCACAAGTCAAAGCTGTAATTGTCAACTTTGGTCTTTTCTTTTTCTTTTCACGTTTCACAACGAACTAAGAACAAACTTTATTTACTGAGATCCGTCCATTGGTGTTCTCTTAAAATTTGTTGCACATTATCATGGTATTAGATTGTATGCATGGCAATACATTTCACAAAGAGGGTCCAGCTCTTATCCGTGTGTTTTATTAAATGCAAAACTGGAACGAAGCAATTAGGGACATTCAGTACAAGCAGTTGTGAGTCACACACAGTGTCTGCACCCTCATAACCCTTCTTGTATGATAAATTCAAGTGTGTGTGTGTGAGTACTACGTATATGTGCAACTTGGTCTGCACCATGGTTTAAGAGAATGATAGAGAGAGAAGAAAATTTGCCATAGAATATTTGTAGCCTGTTCATTCTTGGAAGTGTTGAAACGTGTAGATACTCTAGATATGAAGTGGATTACAATAGGCCAGACTGGTTGCTTTTTTTTCTGAAAGAGACTTTAGGCCAACGTCTAAGAATTGTTTTCTTGAACAGACGTAATATTGTTTTGTTTGTTGGAGTTTATCACTGTTACTTTTTATAAGGGCGACTGCCTGAAACTGTAATGTATGTTGGCTACAGCACATGTACTGGGTTTATGTGATGATCACAGAGAAAGAGCACATATGTGTTGTATGTAATGTACAAAAGAACATTTAGTTACCAAAAACTGACTCCCCAAATTGCTAATATAAGAAGTAAACTGGTATTGATTGATTACTTGTGTGTTTAGACATTTGTCACAGCATGGTTTTTTTTTGTTTGTTTTATTTTTTATTTAAAGAGTTGTTGATTGCTACTATGTTCTTCATGTAAGCAGCTATTTCATTTTTCATCCAATGAAGAGAACTCGTGTCTGCTGCCTCCACATTCGTAGCAAGTGTTCATTTACATAATGTTAATGACCAGTGAACAAACTACTGCTGTGTCAGAAAACCTTTTATGTTTCACATATTCTTTCACATTGCAACACTGCTGCCGGTTCCCCCCCCCCCCCCCCCCCCCCCATCTAATTGATGCATTCCATTTCTGATTGCTGCAGAGTTCCTGTTTTGTCACTGTGGCCATAATCTGTTGATATTGTACACTTTCACCACAATTCACTGCTGAAAAACAATTAGCCTCTGTTGTCTTAGAAAGAGGAAGCAGAATTCCACTTTGCCGCATTATTAATGCTTAGGTAGCAAGCGAATGATTGAGGGAGAGGGAGGGTAGAGGGGAAGGGGGGGTTGTTGGGATTCTCTTGACTGATTTTATCAAGGGTTTCTTCTTGGTGTGGTTGTCTTGGTGTATATGTGTGTTTCTCCAATGGTTATGGGTTGATGGGTTATTTTGCATTGAAATTTAACAAAAGCACTGTGGAATTGTAATTATGAATCTTTTTGTGGGAAAATTTTTTATCTCTTATGTTAGAGTGGTGTGCTTGAGTATACACAACTTTCTTATTTTGTATTTTTTTGTTTGTTTGAAATATTTTGAGTGAAACTGAGAAAACAACCTGGTTATGTGCGCATGTACATCGGGTAATGTTGTGGATTGCTGTTTCACCATTCCATTGAGTTAAATTTTTCATTCCATTTTCTTTAACATTTCATCTATGTCTTTACTGAGTGATAATATAAACAGATCATCTAAATCGTTCAGAGTGCATTTAGTCCCAAGGCTGAGTGTTAGAGTGGAAAAAAGTTAGAGTGTGTGTGTGTGTGTGTGTGTGCGTGTGCATGTGTGTGTGTGTGTGTGTGTGTGTGTGTGTGTGAGAGAGAGAGAGAGAGAGGGAGAGAGAGGAGGAGAGATGGCTTTCATCACGTTTTGAAAACAGCAGGAGAAATCATGTCTGGAAGATTCTATTTTAACACTAGTCCACATACACAAGGTCATGAAGCTGTAGCAAAGCAATGGGCTGCACTTCACAATGGTTTTTAATCATAAATCCGAAAACACACTAACCATGTTCCACTTCCCCTATGCATTTAATATCATTAGGGCTATCATTATAGCCCTGCTAACCAGGAACCGGAATAACTCAGTTGTAGTGCACACCGGACTCGTAATATTGGAGATCCTGGGGTTGCAGGTTCGAATCTCCACCCAGCCATTTCGGTACCAGGGATTTTTCCCTCAGAGTTAATATTGGTTCTGACTCCATTTCCCATACAGTCCTTCTGCATGAGAAATGGAAAAATGAAGTAAGTAAAGAAACTGAGTGAACAATATTGAAAGATACTGACTGGATGACATGGGAAATGACTGAATGAAGCGCCAGCTGGCAACTGGTCAGTTGGCACTACCCTGGTAGGCAGCCCGCGCCCATTGTATAAATGAGTGTGGATTGTAAAGCGCTTAGAGTTTGGTCTCTAGCCGAAGTATAGTTGCTATATAAGTGTTCATAATAATAATAATAATAATAATAACCACTCAGGGCCTTTTAAGAGGCTGTCACCTCCCAGCTATTTATACATACATCAAATTCACAGCATGCTAAATAATCTATGGATACTGTTAAGGCATATAAATCTAGGCCATTCTGAGGGCGCCAGAGATTCCCCTTAGTTTTTTTAACTGAAGGTTACAAAAACAATTGAAAAATTAATGATGGTGCTCTATACGTACACATAGATCAGGAATACATACACACACCACGGAATGGGACACTGCATTCATACAGCAATGTAGGATGCCCTAATAACACACACAAACCACAGCAAGATTCCTCACATACACAGAAACCACTGCTTGGGACCCCCCCACCACCACCACCACACACACATGCGCGCGCACACACACACACACACACACACACACTACTGCATGGGGCCCCACATACACACACACCTCTGCATGGGCCCCACATACACTCTACCGCATGGGGCCCCACATACACATACCACTGCATGAATTCCCACATACACTCACAACTGCATGAGGCCCTACATACACACTGTATGGGGCCCTACATACATATACCACTGCATGGGTTCCCACACATACACCACTGCATGGACCCCTACATACACACACCACTGCATGGGGTGCCACATACATACACACCACTGCATGGGTTCCCACACATACACCACTGCATGGGGGCCCTACATGCACACACCACTGCATGGGGTGCCACATGCACACACCACTACACGGGGTCCCACATACATGCACACCACTGCATGGGTTCCAACATACACACTACTGCATGGGGTCCCACATACACACACCACTGCATGATTCCCACATACACACACAACTGCATGAGGCCCTACATACACACTGTATGGGCCCTACATACATACACCACTGCATGGGGCCTACATACATACACCATTGCATGGGTTCCCACATACACACACACCACTGCATGGGGCCCCACATACATACACACCACTGCATGGGGCACTACATACATACCCCATTGCATGGGGCCCAAAATACATACACACCACTGCATGGGGCCCTACATACATACACACCACTGCATGGGGCTCTACATACATACGCCATTGCATGGGGCCCCACATACATACACACCACTGCATGGGGCCCTACATACATACACACCACTGCATGGGGCCCCACATACATACACACCATTGCATGGGGCCCTACATACATACACACCACTGCATGGGGCCCCACATACATAGACACCACTGAATGGAGCCCCACATACATACACACCACTGCATGGGGCCCCACATACATACACACCACTGGATGGGGCCCTACATACATACACCACTGCATGGAGCCCCACAAACATACACACCACTGCATGGAGCCCCACAAACATACACACCACTGCATGGGGCCCTACACACACACACACCACTGCATGGAGCCCTACATACACACACACCACTGCATGGGGCCCTACATACATACACCACTGCATGGAGCCCCACATACATACACACCACTGCATGGGGCCCTACATACATACACCACTGCATGGGGTCCTACATACATACACATCACTGCATGGGCCCTACATGCATACACCACTGCATGGAGCCCCACATACATACACATCACTGCATGGAGCCCCACATACATACACACCACTGCATGGGGCCCTACATACATACACCACTGTATGGGGCCCTACATACACCACTGCATGGAGCCCCACATACATACACACCACTGCATGGGGCCCTACATACACACACCACTATATGGAGCCCCACATACATACATACCACTGTATGGGGCCCTACATGCATACACCACTGCATGGAGCCCTACATACATACACACCACTGCATGGAGCCCTACATACATACACACACCACTGCATGGGGCCCCACATACATACACACCACTGCATGGGGCCCCACATACATACACACCACTGCATGGGGCCCCACATACATACACACCACTGCATGGGGCCCCACATACATACACACCACTGCATGGGGCCCTACATACATACACACCACTGCATGGGGTCCTACAAACATACACACCACTGCATGGGGCCCTACATACATACACACCACTGCATGGGGCCCTACATACATACACACCACTGCATGGGGCCCTACAAACACACACCACTGCATGGGGCCCACACATACACACACTACTGCATGGGGCCACACATACACACACATAATTGCATGGGGCCACACATACACACTTGTCTCTGCATGGGGCCCTACAAACACACACCACTGCATGGGGCCCTACATACACACACTACTGCATGGGGCCACACATACACACACATAATTGCATGGGGCCACACATACACACACTTGTCTCTGCATGGGGCCACACACACACACACTACTACTGCATGGGGCCACACATACACACACCACTGCATGGGGCCACACATACACACTTGTCTCTGCATGGGGCCACACATACACACACTACTGCATGGGGCCACACATACACACACACCACTGCATGGGGCCACACATACACACACCACTGCATGGGGCCACACATGCACACTTGTCTCTGCATGGGGCCACACATACACACTTGTCACTGCATGGGGCCACACATACACACACCACTGCATGGGGCCACACATACACACACCACTGCATGGGGCTACACATACACACTTGTCTCTGCATGGGGCCACACATACACACACCACTGCATGGGGCCACACATACACACTTGTCACTGCATGGGGCCACACATACACATACCACTGCATGGGGCCACACATACACACACCACTGCATGGGGCTACACATACACACTTGTCTCTGCATGGGGCCACACACACACACACCACTGCATGGGGCCACACATACACACTTGTCACTGCATGGGGCCACACATACACACACACACACTGCATGGGGCCACACATACACACACCACTGCATGGGGCCACACATACACACACCACTGCATGGGCCACACACATAGACACACCCACTGCATGGGGCCACACATACACACACCACTGCATGGGGCCACACACATACACACACCACTGCATGGGGCCACACATACGCATGTCACTGCATGGGGCCACATACACACACCACTGCATGGGGCCACACATACACACACCACTGCATGGGGCCACACATACACACACCACTGCATGGGGCCACAAATACACACACGTCATTGCATGGGGCCACACATACACATACCACTGCATGGGGCCACACATACACACACGTCACACTGCATGGGGCCACACATACACACACGTCACTGCATGGGGCTACACATACACACACTACTGCATGGGGCCCTACATACACACTCTACTGCATGGAGCCACACATACACACACGTCACTGCATGGGGCCACACATACACACACGTCACTGCATGGGGCCACACATACACACACACGTCACTGCATGGGCCCTACATACACACACCAAGCTGCATGGGGCCTTACACACACACACCACTGCATGGGGCCACACATACACACACCATTGCATGGGCCACACATACACTCACATCATTGCATGGGGCCACACATACACACACCACTGCATGGGGCCACACATACACTCACGTCATTGCATGGGCCACACATACACACAACACTGCCCTATATACACACTCTACTGCATGGGGCCTTACACACACACCACTGCATGGGGCCTTACACACACACACACCACTGCATGGGGCCACACATACACACACCACTGCATGGGGCCACACATACACACACCATTGCATGAGGCCACACATACACTCACGTCATTGCATGGGGCCACACATACACACACCACTGCATGGGGACACACATACATTCACGTCATTGCATGGGGCTACACATACACACACCACTGCATGGGGCCACACATGCACACACACCACTGCATGGGGCCACACATACATACACACCACTGCATGGAGCCCTAGATACATATTCACTACTGCATGGGGCCCACATATACACACCACTGCATGGGGCCCTACACACACACACACACACACACACACACACACACACACACACCACTGCATGGGGTCCTACATACATATACACCACTGCCAGTGGCCTCTTAAATCAACATACTGCTTGGTTCTTCTGGAAGGAGATTCTGGCATAGTTGTTTTCAATGCAAAATATTCTCATGGTTCCTCTCAAAGTAAAGTGGTATGGCTCTAAACGGAAAATGGTCTTGTGTTTACTCGCAATGGACAATGTGTCATGATTCTTCTCCACAGATGACTACTGTCATGGTTCTTCCCAATGGAAAATGTTCCTCATGGTTCTTCTCTTCAAAGAGACATAATTATAGCAGTGACTTGTTTTGCCCATCATCAGTTTGACTTTAATATTTCAGTCCTACACCTGAGCAACACTTGGGCACACTGAACAGCACATCAAACCTGCAATGCCCAGGCATCCCAACTCATTTCATAAAACTGGTCTCAAAGCTCATGCACCTGATATAAAACCTACAGTAAAGGCGTAATCCTACAGTAAAGGTGTAAACCTACAGTAAAGGAAAGTTCAACAAAATTTCCTGATGACTGACATTCGTACATTTTCCAGTGTAATTCAGTCAATTTGAGTGCTGTTTATGCTGATTATTTTTTCTTGAAGTCAACTGGATAAAACAACAGAGGCTGACTGCACAGATTCAAACAGATTCTTGCTAAGACCAGTTCCAGATCTTGATTAGTCAATTCATCAATGATCAGAAAATACTTCTTATGCTGATTATGAAAAAAGAGCCACATTGTCAAAGCATGCTATGACAATCTGACAATGAACCTTCCACAACATGAGGAGGAAGAATCCTCAGGTCTCACAAATGTAACAGCAGTTCTTAAAATATGCAGGTAACAACTGCCACATTTGGAATAGTAAAGAGAGAATTACGATTATATAATGTGAAAATTTCATCAACTTGGGACATTAAAGAATGTCTACCGCCAACATTCGGACATGATGTTAAAAAAACAAAAATCATGTCTGATTTCGACAAAGCATTAAAAGTCGGAATGTGCACCACCATACTACACACAAAATTCTGGCACGTCGCAGAATCATAACATTGAAATCATTTCTTGAATTTATTGACCTCTAAGTTGAACAATTTCTGAGATACTGTAGTTTTAAAGAACTGTCCTGTCTATTCCTGGAGATCAGTCCTGATCTGCCCAGCATGAATGGGTGCTTAGGCTGTAAACTAGGAATGGCTGAAACTTGCCACAAATCCTTGACTTCTGTTTGTCTTTTGGTTTAACTTTCCTGACACAGATCTGTATTGTAACAACCTCAATGCTGTTACTGGCAAAAACACTGTCTGTCTGGGGGCTTCCTTGTTTTACTGTTTGAGCAAATGAGACATGCTCCTTTGATTTCTCCAGTTGATAACAACAGCAGACAGTTCCTTACTATGGTTTGTCCTCCCTAGATGTTGCTTTGTCAACAGCTGAATCATGAGGGAATTAGATATGTATATGGTTTTCAATTCACACTCACTCACACACACACACACACATACACACACACACACACACACACACACACTTTTCTTTTCTTGTATACCCAGTCCTTAACTCAATTTTAGGGCCTTGAATTTGTGGATGATACATCCAGACCCACTAAACGCGCATTCATCTACGATGGCAAAACAATCATAAACAGAGAGATAAAAACCCATAGGATTTATCATGTCAATGTATAATGCAGCATCCAGTCTCTTACCAAAATATACAAACCAGTCCCTCAACAGTTATCACAGAGTCAGATGCGTCATGGTGAACTCAGAGATCATCAACTGTTTATCATGTCCACTACATAACCCTCTTTTAACACCCGACGGTAAAGATTGACATATTGGGCAGCTTTTGAAGCTTTGTGATGCAGAAACTCCTGACAGAACACCTGCTTGCTGGCGACGACTCTCTCTCCCACAATCCTCTGCAGGCCAGCAAACTGAAAGAACTGCAGAACAAAGTCGAAACAGTTGCAGTTGTTCTCATGATATCTGCACACAACACATGTCAGTCTCTGGTCAGTCTGACGATGTTAGGTAGAAAGATCTAAATAATATCTATAATGATGCCAAATTTCATGTTCGTGAGAAAGTACTTGGGTTCAGAATGTCTGTGCTGTTGTTAACAATGGACACACACACAACAAACACACACATACACACACACACACAAACACACACATACACAAGCACTTACAAAATACACACACACACACACACACACACACACACACACAGGTAATCACAGGATATCACTTTGAATACACAAGAACCTAAAAACAGAATTTTTCAAAATCTGCCATTTGTTCTTACATCTAGTAGAAAGAAACTCTATGGAGAAAAAAAATCATTTGAGTTGCAGCTTTATTAACAAACCTAACAAAGAATAAAATCACTTATGGGTGCCTCCCCTAACTTTTAATTCCGAGCCCTCTGTAGGAATATGGCATTTTGACTGGGTATGCACCCCTTCTGTTTTAAAACATTTTTATTTCTTAATTCCAACAACAATCAACAATCATACAAAGTATTTTCATCACTGTAATTATAACATTGGTTTGAAGATTTTTTTTTTTTTTAAAGAACTGGATATCTGAAAAGCAATCAAAGTAATAAAAATTAAAAATGAAATCACAAATCAAGATCCCAAATGAAGACATGATCAAATAAATCTGATAATTTTAAAGGATAAAAAAATCACATTAACAACTGAACAAACCAATCACTGACCACATACACTGACTCCCCTCCATCCCCCATCCCCTAGCCCTTCCCCCTGAGGCAAAATGAAAGCTTACATTCATCAAGATTTATATATAGTTGGTCATTCCTTTAAAACACTGGATATATAATGAACAAAACAAACATTTTGCAATCAGCATTCACAGTGATCTCTATACGTATGCATATTTTCTATTTAACTGAAATTATCCATTCTGTCCCACAGTTACTTTTTCACAATATATAATCCGATACGATACAAAATAACATTACAATATCAGTGATTACAATGGTAATAACACTACCATAGTATTAACATTGATAAAAATACTGATAATAATAATATTGATAATATTAATAGTAATCAGTAGTGGTAGTAAAGTTCTATAATAATGAGAGTTCAGGTAGTTTATATTTTTGCACATTCTTGCTGCGATGTTGCTACCATAAGGGGTATGCACCCGTTCATCTGTGAATGTAGAGGTCTGTCGAAATATCTGCATACATATGTATACACAGAGATATGTGGGCATCCGAATTTGTGCTTTCTTTGCATGTGTGTGGTTGCATGTATGCGCTGTGTTTGTACATTCAGGTGTGAGTGTGCACAGCCATGTATACATCTGCAAACACGTGCATGTAAATGGTAGCACACTTGTATACCTGTTTGTCTGTACACATCACTTCTATTCAGAACAAGCTTTAGTACCAGATTACACAGGTATTGGAAACATACAGTAACAATGCGTACCTGTCAAGTGTCCAAACTCGAGGGTCAGCAAAGCAAGCCAGCGCCTGGTCCCAGTTGGAGATGACTGGCTGACTGCAGGTGCCCTCAGTCTGAGACAACATGGGCAGCGCCAGACACTGGCCCACACCCTGCCTATGTGCAGTCCCTCCTCGTCAAAGTCGTAACAACCACCTGCCACAGTCAACCCCTCACTCTCAGGAATGTAACTTGCACACCCAAACTCTCTCTTCTCTCTCTCTCTCTCTCTGTCTCTCTCTTTCTTCCCTGAACTTACTGTTAACCAGTGTTAGTTGTTTACCCATTAGAACAATGTTTGTAAAACATTTCATTAAAAAAAAGTACCTTAATGGATCCAAATCCTGGAATCTCAGTATTCCATTTGCACATTCTAAACAGCACATTCAGAGAGCATTCTGGAAATTGTGGGAGTTTTTCTCCTACTTTTTCTCTTTCTGGTACATTACTTACTGAGAAGACTATCGGGATATATACTTAGGTGAAGTACTGTACAGCCAAGTATTTAGCATACATACACAGACAGATACACACTGGGACATACACAGCAACACAGAGAGTCTCACACACACACACACACACACACACACACACACACACACACACACACACACAGAGTCTCCAAGACCTCCCAACCAACATCCTCCTATGAACACTCACAAAGTCAGTTTTGACCATGAGGATTATATGAACCAAGGTAGAGTAAACATACAGTTTCAACTCAGCAACACAATCAAATCCTCCATGCATGGCATAGAAAAACCTTCAGAAAATCTCATTAAAAGATAAAACATACAAAAATACTACTAATACCCAAAATAATGTCATCACCATACACTGTGAAATAAGTTAAGACAACAATGAAACAGGAGATCAAATAAAGTATTGTTTCCCATATGAAATACCTCGCCAAGAAAACTCCCCAGCACAAAGTTTATGTTAGCACAAGAAACCCTATAAAAGTTCAGAAGATAGACATGCAAGACAACTTTTTATATGATGCTATTATTACGTCAGATCTTCACAATGCAGCCATCATTTTGTTTATAGAAACTCACAATCTGAAAACACATATCTCCAAAATGCTTGTTCCCTTGAAGGGAACCAATCTCCTGACAGAGAATGCTGAGCTGTGTATTTGGAATCTACGGTGGAAATCAGCATGTTCTACAGCTAACAAGCCACACCAGTTCTACCCTGCCCCATCAAGAACAACAGAAAAGAAATCTTAAATAAATATTAGCGAACTGCCAAGAGAAAACGTGGACATACGAGTCACAAGACAAAACATGACGCATTTCGACCTCTTAGGTCTTCTTCAGGCAAGACGCAAACAATTAGGCTAAGTAAAAAATTCATTCATTTTCATTATCCTATTTGTTTGTGTCTTGCCTGAAGAAGACCTAAGAGGTCGAAACGCATTGTGTTTTGTCTTGTGACTTGTTTGTCCACGCTTCTCTTGGCGATTCACTAACATTAATTAAGATTTGTTTAGATTTCCGCCTGCAAGTGTCTCACTTTGCAACAGAAAAGAAACCTTGAGGGGGCTGGACCATGTTTCAGCCCATGTGTTCACTTCCATCCAGTAAATGTAGCCATTTTCAATGCAAACACAACAGAATCTTGCCTCCAAAAGTTCTTTTTTTTCACCCCTTTCTCTCCACTTTTGCCAGCGGTGTCTTCCTTGTGCTTTCTGTTTCATTGGTTAGTGATCATATCTTTTTTATTTTCCCCTCTCAGACTGTTGTAAACATTATCTTTTTTTTCTAATCTTTCTTATTTCTTTTTAATGCCATTTAAGTAATAAACTTTGCTAAAAAACAAAAGCCCTTGATATACAATTTAAACCAACAATTCTTGCAAATGCTGCCCATAATGTTTGCTGTTCCATGTATCGCTATATTTCATCTGATTATCCTTTACATATTATCTTAGCAGCAGTAGTGTTTCCTGTGGGGGACAACTTGACACTGATTGCTCCCTATGGGTTGCTGGTGGAGGGGCTGCAGCAGGACAAGGCGTGGTGTGGCTATGGATGGGGAGCCGGAATGTGCAAGATAGTGTCACTGAAGTGGCACAGAAGATGAGATAGCTAAACAAACAGACAAACAAAGTCACTGTTTCGATGGAAATTTTTTTAAAAAGAAAAAGGGACAACTATCAAGGAACAGAGACAAGAAATCAGACGAGTTATATTCCTACCTGAAGAGTCTGTCACTCCTATATGAAGGTCAGCTGTGCTTGTGTAATGTCTGGAAGAAAAAGACTGAAAATCACATTTTTGAGAGTATTCCAATCATACTACAAACATTCAGTATTAATTCTCAAAATGACATACTCATATTTTACAACAACTTGTCTGTAAACTAGAATACTTAGAAAACAAAATCCATGTAATGAAAAAGAATAAACAAGTGTTTATGAAGCACATTTCTTGTAGTATATGATATTCTTTGCAACCGACATGACAAAAAAGAAAGATTCTCTATTGAATACAACTAGGCTAAGATACAACTCGAAGCATTCAAAGTAACCGAGGCGGAAGTACAGAAACATGGAAAAGGGTCTGGTCTACCTACCCACTCCTCTTCCCAAGCCCTCCAATGATGCGCCCATATGACATAACACATTTACTGACTGCTTACTCCACCACCACTTCGTCTCCAGTCATTTCAACTTAGTCTCATGTTCCAACTTCCATGACTCCTCTCCAGCTCTACTCTTTCAATGCTACTTATCCCCACCACTCCACACATGTCAACCTGAAACATTTTTTCTTCATGGTTAATGGGCTGAAACAAACAAATATACTCACAGCGTACAAATCAGACATATATGTGCAGTCCTCATTTTCCTAAAAAGTGACGTTTCATAGATCGCACCTATAAAGATAACAAGTACTGTTAATAAAGGATTTTACAGGTAGTGTCTAACATCTTTTATATAAGGAAAAAAAAAAACACCACTGAAATGACTCTATAGTAGTGGTAGTGTCTCCTGGGATAACTCAACAACAAATACTGTTGTTAACAGAGGATTTTAAAGGTAGCGTCTTACATCTTTTATAAGAAAACAACACCACTGAAATGACTCTATAGCAGTGGCAGTGTTTCCTGGGATAACTCAACAACAAATACTGTTGTTAACAGAGGATTTTACAGGAGATAAGATAAGATAATGTTGCTTATAGCCCAGCCGACTGCAAAGGGCCATATCAGGGCTGTCACCACGTTAAAATCAACTCACAAGTGGATTTTACAAGAAGTGTCTTACATAGATTACATAAGAAAAAAAAAAACCACTGAAATGACTCTATAGCAGTGACAGTGTCTCCTTGGATAACTGTTTTACCTCAAACAACAAGTACTGTTGTTAATAGAGGATTTTACAGGTAGTGTCTTACATCTTTATAAGAAAAAAAAAAAAACACCACTCAAATGACTCTATACCAAAGACAGTGTCTCCTGGGATAACTGTACTAACTCAACGACAAGTATTGTTGTTAACAGAGGATTTTACAGGTAGTGTCTTACATCTTTCATATAAGAAAAAAAAAAAAAAACACCACTGAAATGACTCTATAGCAGTGGCAGTGTCTTGGGATAACTCAACAACAAATACTGTTGTTAACAGAGGATTTTAAAGGTAGTGTCTTACATCCTTTATATAAGAAAACAACACCACTGTAATGACTCTATAGCAGTGGCAGTGTCTCCCCTTGCAGGTTGCCTCATGACAACATAAAAGCAGTCTGTGGACAGCTGGCAAAGTGACTGACAGGGGGGAACCAGACCAGGGTTCAGTGTGGAAAAGCTAAAATGGACAACATGAAAGAGACTCTATCAGTTCTCCCACTGGCTATTGTTTTCAAGCAGTCACCTGACTGGGGTCCGGAATAGCTCAGTTGGTAGATTGCCGGACTCGTGATCCTGAGGTTACGGGTTCAAATTTCGGTACAGGGGGATTTTTCCCTCCTAGTTAATGTTGGCTCTGACTCTATTCCCCATACAGTCCTTCGAATGAGACTATAAACCGAGGTTCCGTGTGTGAACGCACACACAACATCTTGCACACATGTAAAATCCCATAACCAACTTTCGGATGAGAAGGCCAGTTTGGCCGTTGGTATGGATGACACGTTACATATATAGCATGCACCTTCCCCTAAGTTGGACTATGGCTGCCTAAATGGCGGGATAAAAAAACGGTCATACACACAAAAGTGTCAGAATCTTCAACTCGATGAAGGTGTGGACACTCAAAAAAAGAAGAAGAAGAAGATGATCTCCTGCACTCAAAAAGGCCATACTAGAGCTTCTGATTTGTTTCAAGTTTCAGCTACATATCAAGCAGAAATTTGCATAGCTATATGTTTGGTTGTGTCGGAAAATAAAGAGTGTCCCGCTGTGTACTGACAAGGAAAACCGCTAAAATAATTTGCCAGCTCCTATCCAAAAAAAAAAAAAAAAAAAAAAAAAAAAAAAAAATCTGTCTGCGACAGAATTTTGAAGGTTGTTGTTGTTGTTGTTGTTGTTGTACCCTGGCTAAAAGACTCCAGGGATCATCCGAACAGCCGAAGTACTTGAGCATTATGGTACAAATGCATCAGCTAGGGATGAGAACATTGCGTGTGTGACCATTTTTGCTTACCCTGCCACATGGGCAGCCACATTCTGACTTTGAGGGATTTTGGAGACTGACGGTATTATGCTAGGAGCTTGTCATGACTGTAGGCAATCCCCACATAACTATGCAGAGCATAACAACATTTTGATGTAGCATTGGTGGTCTAGTCTCTATGTCAACTGGTCTAACACAGCCTTAAACCAAGGTGGATTTTGAAGGATCAACCTCAGGAACTGCTGTTTTCTTTTTTTTACTTTTAAAGCTATAATTGATGCCTGACACACAGTTTTACATGCCATTTTGTAACGTCAATGGGAGCCTTGTGGTACAAAAAAGAAAACAGAGCTCTCACACACACACACACACACACACACACACACACACACACACTCACACACACATACACACACGCACACAAACACTTATACACACACACAGACCACTCACTGAATGAAATCCCCCAAAGTGGGCTTCAGCACAATGCTGCAGGGAGCGTGATGAGACCCCACCAAGGGGGAGGGAAGGATGTAGGGTGGGATCCTCATGGGGGTGGTGCTGGTGTCACAGCGGCACAGCGGACAGATGTGTGGCACAACACAGCACAGGATGTGGGCATTCCTGCTGCAATGCTGGAAACACTTCAGATCAGGCCAGGTATTGGCCATGGTCTGCATGATGAGCTCCTGGGGGTGTGGTTATACAATCCTGAAAATGAAGTTGCAGCCCCGAATTGATTAAAAAAAAAAAAAAAAAAAAAAAAAATTGTCTCCTTGGCACTTCTTTTTCTCTGTCTCTGTGAAATTTATAAGTTAGACTTTTTTTTCTAAACTGTTTAAGGGACCAAAAAAAAAAAAACAACAAAACAACAAAGTTTGTTTTCCTGAAAACGAAACTGCTGCCCTGAATTAGTAAGTAAATCACTTTGCCTCCTTGGTGCTTTCGCTGTATGCACTTGTCTCTGACCTACTTCTGAGTTAGATTTTCTTTTCAGTACAGGACAAAAAATTATGTTGGTTTTTCTCTAGAGCTACATCTTTACTTCTTATGTGTGTACCTTTCTTACCGCCCTGAACTTGGTCACTATTTGTTGTTGTTGCTGTAGAGCTCATATGGAGATTAACTGCTCTTTCTTCTCCACACTCCCTTGCCTGTATGAGAGAGAGAGAGAGAGAGAAGAGAGGACACACACACGTGCGCACACACTCGCATGCGCGCGCGTGCACACACACACACACACACTGAGAGAGAGAGAGAGAGAGAGAGAGAGAGAGAGAGAGAGAGAGAGAGAGAGAGAGAGTGAGTGAGTGATATTTTATCGTCATTACCAAAGAGAGAGTACACAAGAGAGAGAGAGAGAGCTAAACGCCAGATTTGTACCTCATGAATAAAGTAAGTTTCAGTTGTCACTATGGGGCTTATAACTCGTAATTTATGCGTTTCTCAGTACAAATACAGTGAAAAAGAAAGACTCTGATTCCGCCGCACCACTTGATACTGTATTTTTTGAGTGTAATTTCCAAAATAACAAAAAGTTAAACCCTGCTGTCTGTTCGGATACTCACTTCAGTTTAGCCTTACGTCCCCTTGCAATGCTCTTCGTTATTGAAGGTAGGCTAAAGAAGCTAGCCCGCAAACAAGCATGGCACAGCTACAGAGGGAAGATATCACCAATCCTGTCGTTTTCTTTGACATTTCCATCGGAAACACAGTATGTTTAATTCTGACATCCATACGCATGAAAAAAAATTAATGCTATATATCATTTAGTTGCTAACTGAGGCGCGACTGCAGGTGGAGATCTAAACAAATCTTTCAAAAAAAAAAATAATAAAATAAGTACTGTATCCGCCAAACATCAACAAAAGAATCGCTTGACAAAACGCGACGCGTTTCGATCTCATAAGTCTTCAGACAAGATTGGAAAAAAAAAAAAAAAAACACTCTCGGGACAACGAAAATGAAGAACGAGAGATCACTTATTTCATTGACTTCGGCGCAAGATGGACGTTGCCATCTTGCGCCGAATTCAATAAGACATATACATGTGACAGAAATATTTGGCTGTAGGCTAAAAGCCTTTTGTCCTCATATTAGTGTCCATTGATATGCTTTTGGATCACTATATAGTGAACTGTCCCATGCGTTTAATCAGGCATAGTGTATACTACATTTATCACCGACCCAATGAAAATTTAATTTGGTAACTGCTCGTCCTTAATTTTCATTGTCCTGAGTGTTGTTTAACTTGCCTGTAGAAGACATAAGAGGTCGAAATGCTTCATATTTGGCTTGCGATTCGTTTGTTCATGTCTGCAGATACAGTGCAATTTTTTTTTTTTTTTTTTTTTTTTTTTTTTTAGTTAATGCTATATCAGATTCATAAACACATGTCTGACCACATTCATGCCACAGCAGCGAAGATGAACAAGATCTCAGCTTTTGTCAACGCAAACATTTATGGTGGAACTGAAACGCTGAGAGAAACAGGCAAACCTCCTAGTCTTATCGTCCACCTGCTTAACCTGTTGAACAAATGTCAGCAGGCAATGCCAAGTATTGACTCTTATGATTACAATATGAGGGCGAAAACTGTAGGATAATGATTGTATACTATCAAGGGAAATCATCCTCATGGTTGAGTTGCCATGGAGAGCAAATAAACATCTCTGGAACCCAGCTGATCGCCTCATGGCTAATGTATTGAATGAATGCCTCCTCAACACAAGGTTCTTGGTCTATCCATAACATGTAAAACTACAAAACCAGCTGTCTGAATCTTTGTGGGCTTATTGTACAGTCTAATGGGCTTTCCATATTCTTTGGTGATAGAAACTAGAAGTAGACAAATTTCCATTTTAGTTTTCTGTCCAAGTCTTGAACTTAACCCTGGAGAGAAAAAGAAAAGGAAAGAAGCCTCAAGAAAAGATTTTGCTCTAGGAACCCTGGAGAGAAAAAGAAAAGAAAGAAGCCTCAAGAAAAGATTTTGCTCTCTTCTAGTCTCTGCCTTTCACACACACACACACACACACACACACACACACACACACACACACACACACACACACACACACACACGCTCGTATGCGTGTGTGTCCACACATATATGCACATGTGCACACACACACACACACACACACATATGCATGTACCCCCATGTACACAGGCACACATAAATACACACAGACATATGTACACACACGTGTGTGCGCAGGATCATGTTCGCACAAGCCCACAGGTCACTCACATGTATAGACACGCACATATAAACACACACACATGCACGCACACTGCATATATTCACACACACACACACACACCTGTCCACCCACCCATATATTAGACTCATTACAAACATATACAATGAGTGTAATGGCATAGATATAGGTCTGACCAGCACATAGCCAATCCGCAGATCATACATCTGATTAGTCATAGAGCTTCACAATACCTTCTTCTCAAATACTCTCGTCTTAGTCATTACTTCATTTATATCCCATCGGCATGAAATGGTCGGCAATGTGGTCTCAAAACTTTGCAGATATGGTGCAGCCTATATGGACTAGTCCGCACACAGTGACACCTCCTTGCTGAAATTGAAACTGTGTGTATGTTTACTTATGTACCCTAAAAGTAAAAAACATTTTCTATTACATTGTAACATGTCACATCGCCTGCATACAAACTAAAGAAAAAAAACTGTATGAATCATGATTGCAATAACCACTTCACAAAGTCACAATTTTCACCTCTTGAACTGTGTTGAATTTTGCTTAGAGTTTTTGGACATCCAACAAAATCAAGACAGATAGGAATTGGCGACTGAACGATTTTTACTGTAGATTTGATGATAAAGATTTTAGTAAAGAATTAAAGGAAGTGAAGGAAGAACTCCAAAGCAATGTTAAAAAACGATGTTGATGGAAGTGATTCTGTTGTGATTGAGGAAAATGATGTTCAGTTGTTTTTCAAACGTTTAAATGTGAGAAAGGCAATGGGCCTGATAATATCTGTGGAAAATTGTTGAAGGTGTGTGCTTCTCAGCTCTCCTATGTTTACAGTCGTTTGTTTTACCTGGTCACTTAGAGAATGTATAATTCCTGTTTTATGGAAAAATGCCACTGTATGTCCTGTTCCCAAAAAACGCAACCCAAGCTGTTTAAATGATTACCGACCAGTTGCCCTCACATCTGTTGCAATGAAATGTCTTGAAAGAATTGTCCTCAGTTATGTTTTAAAAGATACTACACAGTACCAAGACCCGTTTCAGTTCGCATACCAACAGAACAGATCAACAGATGATGCCACACTCACACTTCTCCATCATGCTTTTTCACACCTCGAAAAACCTGCCTCCTTTGTACGCATTCTCTATATGATTTTCTCATCAGCATTCAACACCATACAACCACATCTGATGGCAAAGAAACTCATTAACATAAATGTGGGTAACAAGCTCATTCTTTGGATAATTGATTTTCTTACACAGAGGACACAGTCTGTTCGATATCAAAGTGTTGTTTCGTCTTCCAGAGTCATTTCAACTGCGCACACCCAGGGTACTGTTTTATCACCAGTGCTTTTTACTCTGTACACAAATGATTGTTCAGGAAGTGATTCAACTTTGTACATTAAATATTCAGATGACTCAGCACTTGTAGATCTTTCCAACTCTGATTCTGTTTACTTCAAGGAGGTTCAAAGATTTGTTGACTGGTGCGATCATAACTATCTTGATCTGAATGTAACAAAAACGAAAGAAATGTTGATTGATTTTAGAAAGAATCCAAAAGCTGTACCACCACTTTTTATCAAAGGTGCTGAAGTAGAACGTGTTGAATCATACAAATATTTAGGAACTTTTATAGATAATAAGCTGAATTTTAAATCCCATGTTGAGTATGTCCACAAAAAATGTCAAACCAGATTATATTGTCTTCGCAAGCTGCGATCATTTCATGTGAATACTGACATTCTTCGGACATTTTATTCATGCTTCTTGGAATCTGTTCTAACTTTCTCATTTATGTGTTGGTATGGTGGGTTGACTGTGAAGAGCAGAAATGTGCTTGAGAAAGTGGTGAACGTGGGAGGAAAAATCGTTGGTGAGAGACAAAAAAGTCTGAGTGAGCTATATAGGTGCCGTGTTAGTTGTAAAGCGAAGAAGATTACGTGTGACCAGACCCACGTCCTTGCAAATCAGTATGACCTTCTTCAGTCAGGACGAAGATATCGATCGGTTAAATGCAGAAGTGTCAGATTTAAACAAAGTTTTATTCCCCTGTCCATTGATTTCTTGAACCGAGAAGATGTTTAATTGAAATCCAAATTCCTCTATATGAATGTATGTCATATGTGAGAAAATGGGTAATGTGGCTAAATTATTGTTTATTTGCTGTGGAATGTGTGTGACCACAAATTAATTTCTCAAATTGAGATAATAAAGTTTACTTGACTTGACTTGACTTGACTTGACTTCAAACAATGTTTCAATCGTGTTTGGAAAAGGTGTTTTCTCCATGCCCATGATCAAACATGTCATTATATTTCAGATTGAAAATGACTACAGTAAAGCTGGAGTCAGGAAGAATACAAAATTTGGATAGATGAAGAGGTTTGCTCAATTGATATATGATTTAACCGAAGACTCTATAGTAATATCATTAGTACTGGAAAATCTGGTGTTTTGATCATCTATCTCTGGTCATGTTTCAGGAAGTTGGTAGGATCAAGTTTGAGCTGTTCGCCAATGGACCTAAAGGAGGAGTGCCCAAAACAGCGGAAAATTTCAGGTAGAGTTTTTGATAACATTTATATGTGGTGCTTAGTGATGATCATTGTTATAGAAAATATCCTCAATATTGAATGCAAAATTATGAGAAATCAGGCTCAAATGCCCTGATCAACACTTAATGTTTCTGTATCTCTCAGGCCTGGTTGACATCAGGATGTATTAAGCATCAACTACAGCCCTGTCTTGCAGTTTCAAACCAAAATGGAAATTGAAGTGCTCTTCTTCATCTTCATCATCCTCATCGATCAGCATTCAAAAAAAAACCATCTCAGATTATGTGGCCCTTCATGACTGCTGTCATGGTGACCACAGTTTCAATTTCCTCTCTACATTTATGCTCTTGGAGAGCATTATTTTGTCATATTGTCAGTTAGAAGGAGAGGGAAGTAACGATGTCAAGACAGGAAAGGATGATAGTGGTTGGGATACCTACACATGGTATCAATTATCACATGCTGTTAGTGCAAAACTGTTTTTTAGAACTGTTGATTGGTAAATAATTGGGGGTTAGATGGTGGAAGAGCTAGTCAGAGTTTTGGTGACCTGTTTGCCCAACAGGACAGGAGTGTTTTCTCTTCTAGTTTCACTTTGACGCAGGATCTGATTGGTTCACTTTTAAAATGTATTTGAATTGTGTGTATCCAGACAGTTCTGCACTGGGGAATACAGAAAAGATGGAGTTCCCATGGATACAAAGGCTGCTCCTTCCACAGGTAAGCAGTGCCAAATTTTCTTTAATAGCGTGCAAGTGTTTTACATTTGCATGGGTATGACTCTTCCCTCAGTTTAAATAACATGTGAGTGTTTACATTTGCATGGATACGACTCTTCCCTCAGTCTTAATAACATGCGAGTGTTTACATTTGCATGGGTACAACTCGTCCGTCAGTTTTAATAATTTGTGTTTACATTTGCATGGGTATGACTCTTCCATCAGTTTTAATCATGTGTGAGTGTTTACATTTGCATGGGTATGATTCTTCCCACAGTTTTAATCATGTGTGAGTGTTTACATTTGCATGGGGTATGACTCTTCCCTCAGTTTTAATAATGTGTGTGCGTTTACATTTGCATGGGTACGACTCTTTCCTCAGTTGACGAAGTCCGTGACTTAAAGTTTGAATCGTGATACAATTTCTGTCAATCAAGAATGTTAGCATTTACAATATTAAAACACTCATCATAACAGCTCATACTCAGGGACAATCTCCATGCTAGATCTCTGTGTAGTTCCTGGAAGTGGAATAGTCCTGCTTTTACAGTGATGTAATTTGCCTCAAATAGAATGACCAGTCTAAAGTGCTACCGCATCTAGCTCATCCGACAGCATTCTGGAGCGTATCAAGAATGTGTGTTACTTGGAATTTTCTCTGTTTTTATTCAGAGGTTGAAAGTGGAAGAGAAACAAAAAAAAACAACACTTTCAATACCATCAAGTGTGCTTCCCAATGACGAAAATGTTGAGATTTCGTACCTGACGAACTGGCAAAAGTTTGCAAGAGTAAAGCTGAAAGGCAGTGAAGATGAGTTTGAAGAATTTTCAGATCTTAAACCTGAGAACACTGCTTCAGTGTATATATATATAACACTCAAATGTTTGCTGGGTGGTGCAGAATCATGATTGGCCACTGATTTCATTGAAGTTAGAGAAGTTGGCTTGTCACAGTCCTAAGCACAGAGAAGAATTACAGTTGGATCTTGAATGATCAAATCAAAATGTCAGTCAGCCATAAACTATGATCCTGCCAAGGACAGTTGGTAATGCCAGAAGAAGGTCAGTGAGGAAATGTTTTAAAAAAGGGAAAAAAAAAAGGCTCCAGTAGATGAAAGTAAGCATCCCTTCAAGCCATCGTCTGCATACTTTTGTAGACAGGATAATGACAGAGATTCAGGATAGGTCTTCATTGTTCATGATGGATTTATTTCTATCTCTGCAGGTGGCCTTGATATGAATTTTTACTGTAAACTCACTGGGACAGTGAGAGCAATTCGGAAAGTTTCTGTAATCATTTTCACCATTTTTACTACATATGACAGAAACAGTCTGTTGTCTGTGGAATGAAATGTGAAACTGAAGGCAAGATTTCTGGTTCTGTGAAGTTCACGATAATTACACGTATCTTTCTTTCATGGATTAAGTTTGCCACTTGCTCTGTTTGAGTACGCATGTGATGTCTCTCTTTCGGTCTTTTGAATATGCCCTTCACTTTTATGGACTTTGGTTTAAATTCCCAATCCATTCCCCCCCAACCTCCATCCCCCACCCCACCTCCCAGCTCAAAGGGTAACAAGTGCTCTACTGCAAATACACCGGCAGGGGTCAGGGCAATTCCTGGGCCCTACCTTTCAATGATTTGAACTTTCAAGACATGCACTCATGTATGTGTATATGCGTGTGTGACTCTGCATGTGTATTTCTGTTTGTGTGTCTGTTTGCTGTGCCATGCCTGCATGTAGGCATGTGTGTATGTGTGTGTGTGTGTGTGTGTGTGTGTGTGTGTGTCCTTTTGTGCTTCTTTTTGAACACAGTACACATGTTTTATACAGCTGTGTCTATTAATGTAACATTAGAGCTTTTTTTTGTTGTTGTTGTTTTTTTTTTGGGGGGGTTGCTACAGTTGACTGTATCTGTAATTTTCCTTCACCTTGACATGGTGAGGAGGTTGCCTTTGTCATTTCATTGGAGGTTGCTTTCATCCAGCCTTCCCATGTTCATTTTCTTTTTGACACTGTGGGACATCAATGCTGCAAGTTAGCACAGTGCATAGATTTTAACTGTGTAATCCAAACAGTTATGCTTAAACTTGGATACAAACTACAAAACATTAATTTCACTTCACAAATTGTGGAAATGTTCAGTACTTACCATAATGTGACAGACATGTAGATGCCTGGAAGGACGATCAAATTTCATGTTCAGATGGTCATTCCTTAGAAAGCGACAAATGTCATGTTGCATGCAGCCAAGGAATTGTCTTTGTCTCTCATGGTCATAATAGCAGGAAAACAAACGAGCCAAAGTGGGTTTGAAGTCATGGGTGGTTAGATAAGCAAAGAATTAGGTTGCTGAGAGACTAATGTTGGCATTTCTTTTTTTGAACAATGTAGCGAAAACATAGACTGGACAGTTCTGTAGGCTGGTTGTGAGTCTGAGCAGGGAGGAGCCTTTCTGTGGAGGTGTAAATAAATGAGTATGACAGCAGAAGTGATATGAGGTCATGGTATGTATGGTGGTTGTGAGGAGGGAGTACAGAGAGGTCATTGACAGGGTTCCACTGTGGTGTGTTGCTGACTTTTTGAAATCTAGAAAGTGCTGGATGAGAGGATGTATGTATGCACGTATGGTATGAACTGTAGTTTGTTTAGTTTAATTAAGCAGTACACTGATTTTGAAATATGACCATGTCTGTGGATGTATTCGGGGAGATGCATTTTTTCTTTTTTATGGTGCGCATGTGTGTGTGCCTGTGCACACAGGTGCATGTATGTTCGAGTATGAATGCTAATGAGTGTGCATTTATGAGGTCTAGATGGCAGGAGAGGGAAAGGAACAAGACTGAAACATGATTCAGGACATTACATTCACCCATGTTTACACTGAATGTTTGCAACAGAGCAGAGTCAAATAAACTGGCTCATGCCTGCATGTTTGTGTTCCTTGCAGAGTCATCAAAGACTTCATGGTGCAAGGGGGAGACTTCGTCAATGTGAGTAGATCACATAGGGCTGGCTAAAACAAGTGGCTATCTGTGCCTTTTCTTTCTCAGAGCTGCAGAGTACTTTGGTGTGTCAGTGGTCAACTGATCCACTGCTAGTGAAAATTAGCGAATAAGATGGAAATGATGGGCCTAGTTTAGAACAGGGAATGATCAAAATGTAGAATTTAGGAGTACACAGTTATATGCTTTATTGTTTCAAAAAAGACTAAATTGTTCTGGGTCAACTTTGCTGTCTTCTTCCTTCTTCTAAGGGACATTGAAATGATTTGCAACTCTTAATGGCCATTTGCACACAAGAAACAGCTATTCAGAACTGACAGTGCAAAGCCCTTTCACTTAAACCATTTCTCGTATTGTAACCGTGACCTGTGACTGTATTGTTAACATTGACAGTGACTCATCACACTGCTCTGACATCGGTTGATTGGTTTGTGTCCAACAGGAACATCATCATGCCTCATTTAAAAAGAATTTTGCACCAAGCTGGCACATCAACAGTTTGAACCTCTGCTTTTTCATACTGATTTTTTCTTTCTTAATGTTATGTAATTTGTTGTATCATGGAAAGGGTTTATTCATAATGAAACAGTCCATTGTTTTAAGCTAAGAAATAGTAAGAATATTATCGATGAAATTGGTAACAATGATTTTTTTTTTTTTTGTACTTTGTAAATGAGCCAGTAAGAATTAGAGTGTCAGAGGCATAAATCAGCCAATGATATTTAGAATAAGAGAGACATTTGGAGGGGGAGAAGGAGTGTAAAGGATGGACAAAAAAATATATATATATATATCTTGCATGATTCAGTTCAACACAGCAGCAAGAAGGTGGGAAAAGGTTGAGGGGGTTGGAGAAAGGGAGGGAAGGGGTTTTTAGGAAGGTTCAACCTTTTATTTTATCTGTAGAACAAGATATAAAGTCTGCCATCTTTGGGAATGTGTATTTTTGCTCTTTCTGAAGTCCGTGGTTCTTTGCCTTGAATGCCACGGGTGTTCTTATATTGTGTGAACTATAAACTTTAAACATATAGATGTAATGCGAAGACAAGCGCATGCGTGCGCCTTAAAATAACCCCCTCACTGTAGATAATATGTGCAAGGAAGGGTGGGAAATATCATGATCTTGTGTGTGAGAGATCTGCTGCTATGTCATGTATTGTAGACAACTTCCCAAGTGTCTGTATCTTGTTGTTTGTGTGTGTGAGTGTGTGTGTGTGTGTGTGTGTGTGTGTGTGTGTGTGTGTGTGTGTGTGTGTGTGTGTGTGTGTGTGTGTGTGTGTGTGTGTGTGTGTGAACTTCGAGACATGGAGATGTTGTTTTCTTTTTCCTCAGGGAGATGGAACAGGACTGACCAGCATTTATGGTGGACGGCCATTTGCAGATGAAAAGTTCACATACAAACATTATGGCCCAGGGATTCTCAGCATGGTGAGTCATTATGGAGAGAATCTGTAGGTGCAGACAGTAAATTTTTCAAGCCACCTGACAGGTTATTCAGTTTTGAAATCCACTTGCCCACCTGCAGTTTCACTCGCCTTTGGTGTCCAGGTGACTGAATATCCAGCCTTATATGTGTATCAGTGCATACAAACATGTATGTTTCTTCCTGGTTTTGTGCGTAGAATGCAGTTACACTTGACTTCAGCCACTCTTGTTTTTTCAGCCTCCTGTCTGGATCATCCAGTATTGTTGAGTCTGTTCTGCTTTAGTACAACATGTGATGTATGGCTTCTGCTGGACAACCTTGGACTAGCACAGCACCAACACACTGTGCCTGTGAGGAGTTAGTGTGAGCATGTGGAGAGGTAACTTTGTGACAGCAAACTGACCTGGGGTGGTACAGGTCCTGTTTCCATGATTTGAGTCTTGTGCAAAGCAGTTTCTTCTCCCTGTCCCTCTTCTCTGTGGAGATTAAATAAAGTAATGCTCCGGGTGTTGGTCTTTGTGGTGAGATGGTTAACCAGTGACCCCGTGCAAGACAGTTCCACTCTCCCTAGTCTGTAGACCTTTAAGTAGCAGTCTGATGGCAAGTCTATCAGGTGAGATGATAAACCAGTGACCTATGTGCAGTCTCATGTAAGGCAGTTCCACCCACCCACCACCCTTCCCCTGTGCGTTGGACAGTAAGTGATGGTGCTGAGTACAAAAATCCTTTGGACAAGATCCCTTATGCAAGATGAACTTTGCTCATGTTAGAGATCCCACAGCAGCAAGAACATCAATCATGGCAAAACTGTGGAAAACAGTAAGTTGAATGCGTAAACTGAAACACATGTGAACAGAAAGATAACATACAGGTGAGGCTGTATTGTGGTAAGGTCTTCTTTTTTGATCAGCAGCTTGAATTTTACAGACAGAAATCTGTGGCTACAGTCAGGTTGTGCAGAAACATGCAGAAACAATGCGAAGTGAAATAGTGCAATCCAACACAGCGCAATATAATGCAAAGCAGTACAATGCAGTCCTCTGCAATACAGCACAGTGTGGCAGTGCAGTTAATGCTGTGCAGTACAACGATTGGATTTAATGCATTAGAATACACTGCAGCGCAATGCAATACAAAGCAGTACAATGCAGTTCTGCACAATACAGCGCTGTTTGACAGTGCATTTTATGCTCTGTAATAACAGTTGGATACAATGCATTAGAATACAGAACAATGTAGTACAATACAGCTTAATAGGATGGGGGTGAATGCTTGGTGAAGGGGGAACAGCGAAGTGTGTGTGCCGAGTGGACTGGGCGTATGAATCAGACTTTGATCCTTAACCTTGAAAAGTACCTGTAGAATCCCCCTTAAGACTCTGTGTGTGGGGAAGGAAAAAAAAATTTCTCCTGTGTGGACTGAGATGAAAAATAATTTGGTAACAGTGTTCCAAGGCCAGGACTGTGGTCTCTTTGAGATTGAACTACGAGCGAGAGTGACTCCCAGTTCTTTTCTATTCTGAAGTTGAAGTTTATTTCGATCAACTGGATGCTGGATGTGTGCCCCAGAAGTTAATCTTTGACCGTAAAGGAATCCTGCCTAGGATTTCAGAAGTTTCCCCCCTAGGTAACTCATTCTTTATGACTCCTGTCCAGGAGAGTTTTGAGATAGGATTTCAGAAGTTTCCCCCCTTGGGTTAGCTCATTCTTTATCACGCCCTCTCCAGGAGAGTTTTGAGATTAGTTGAAGAGTTTTGAGACACAAAGTGTTTTCTTTACCTTTGGAAACCTTTTCCTTCTTCAAGATATGCAAAACTGTTATCTTTTCCTTTGGAAGCTTTTTTCTTCTTGATAAGGTTTTTTTTTTTGTGTTCTGTGAATGTTTTCTGATTTGAGGAGTGCAATTGAAAGCTCCCCTTTGCAGTGGGTGTGATCTTCAACTAGTTCGCTTGAAGCTTTTCTGGAAGCATTTCCCAGTTTGTGCCTCCCTTTGAATTTTAAAGACATTGTAACACCCTCCGGGGTATTAGTCTCCTAAATCCCCGATGGTGGCCTTATTTAGGCCGTTGCCCTGTGTGTTTCAGAGTGAGAAGTTTGATAGAAAAGGTTTATTCAGTTTACATTATATGTGGAACTGATGCTGTCAGTTTATGTTGGGTTTCTCCGTGTATTGTGTGGGTGGTGCACACTGAGATGTCTGTCTGTACCCTTTCCCCTTGCTAAGCAGATTGCCTCATCTACATATGCAGACAGCAGCCGTCCAGACAGACTGTGTGACATTTTGGTATACTGACCCTCTCACACTTTTCCGTTTATACTCTGTCTCTCTTATTAGGCCCCTCCTCTCTCGCTCCCTATGTAGTGCATGCTCTGTGTTTAGGTCTGATGGTTGAATGCGTTGTTTTGTCATCTCCCCTTTTTTTTTTTTCTGCCTCCAGGTGTGTAAGGTAAGTTAATGTTGCTTACAGCCTAGCTGACTGAAAGGTCCATGTCAGGGCTGTCACCGTGTTGAAGTGAACTCACAAGTTATTATGTATTTAAAAAAAAGAAAGGAAAAACTCATTCACGCAACCCTTTCAAATACACCTTCTGAAAACTCCAGCTGTGTAGGTGGTGCAATATTGTGAATATTTTTGTTTGTTTTTCCAAGGCATAAAGGACTTAAGTTTGTCTTGATCAGTTGATTACAGTTAGAGACAGTTGATACAAGGTGTCATAAAACGACGACTTTTCTTGTGATAAATGATTCTCACAGTTTCAAAAAGGAAGATCAAAAATACAAAATAATGCAGAATTTAAAGTTTGAAAGAAAAAATGCCTCAGGCACTAAGAACTCACCTTGACCCACCTGACAGGTAAAACAAAAAGGTGACAGCAGGGGAGTATGGGCACTGGGTCCTCAGGCAGCCTGCACAATGTGTGCCAGAGCCGAGAGTCAACAACCGGGGTGTGTGTGCCCCAGTGAACCCATCTGACAGGTCAAAGGGGGTTACGGCCGGACCAGCGTGACTTAAAGAGAGAAACCTACCAAAAAGGGAACAATAAGCCAAAAAAAGCAGTCAACTGATGCCTAACAATTATAATTCCATACAATACTGAATACAGACAATGTAATAAAAACAGTTACTAGACAGTACAATATGAGTTGTGTGAATCATTGTATGTATCTTATATATTTTTTTTTCTCTTTTGTGTGTAGGCCAACAGTGGCAAAGACACCAACGGCTGTCAGTTTTTCATCACCTGTGCCAAATGCGACTTTTTGGATGACAAGCATGTGGTATTTGGTGAGAATAACGTTCTATATGTTTGTTTGTTGTTGTTTTTTTCATATATATCATGTATTTCTGAACATCAAATTAAAGATTACATACAGGTTTGTTTATGTCACAGTACATACAGTTCCTTATGTCATGGTAGGGGGGGGGGGGGGGGGGGAGGGGGGGGGGGGGGGGGGGGGGGGGCAAAAAAAAAAAAAAAAAAAAAGCAGAGATATGCATTTACCAGTGTGTTTTGAGTACTCCTTCCTGGCATGATAGGCTTAAATAAATAACATGATATTGTCTGATGTGGAAGATACAGTGAAAAAGAGTAGATTTGTACAAGTGGGTTTGTCTACCAAAGCCCATGACTAGGAGGGCTCTATCTTTAAATGATTGTTTATCAACAGCGATCAAGGGTTTATGACTTCTGTGCTTTACAGGAGGAGAAGGTTTAAAGTATGTGTGCACTGAAATGTCTGCACAGTATGATTTATTTTTCTTTAAAGTTGACAATGTATTCTCTGTTAAATCATAAGATCTGTGATTTACCATATGATTTCTGTGAGCTTTTATATTTTCTGTTAGTCTGATGCATCTTCATATTTATTTTCTGTTTACATCTCTATTTGAATGTGTCGGTCAGGTCGTGTCATTGATGGACTATTGGTGCTGAGGAAGATCGAGAATGTACCCACAGGCCCCAACAACAAACCTAAAATACCCATCATGATTTCCCAGTGTGGAGAGATGTGACAGACAACTTACCTCCCTTGGAGACATACCCAAGCACTACCACGTGAACCATGTATCAGCTCATTACAGAGGTGAGGGGACCGTTCTGTGACACTGTGCGGTCAGTCCATGGAATTGGGATGGTCCGAATCTGCGATGAGACTGGCTGGATTCTGGAGGGGGGGAGGGGGGTATCTTGAATATGGAAAGTATGGATTTGATTTGAGACTGGACGGATTTTGAGTTGGATTGACAAAAAGGCATGCAGTACATGGAACCTCAGGTTATTGCCTCTTTCCGAAGTTTAGTGTCTAATTTGTCAAGGTCTAGTGGTGAGAAAACTGCCCTGTGTGTGATTAGAAGGAAGTACAGGGATCATATCACTTTCTAAGCAGATGTGTTATCCATTGCGCTGTCATGCATCCACGTCACTCGCATTGGATGATCTTCATATGGAATAATCCCCATACATGGCGATTAGTGGATGATCTTCATATGGAATCATCCCCATACATGGCGATTAGTGGATGATCTTCATATGGAATCATCCCCATACATGGCGATTAGTGGATGATCTTCATGATCTTCATGCAGTGTGACCTTCACTAATTTTTCAGTCAGAATGTCGAAAGTAATCTGACATCAGAGTCTCTTTGGTGACTTGCTGATGCGATTGGATTCCACAGTGAAGTCTAGTCACAGATACATCTGTCAGTTATATTCTTGGCTGTTTCAAACAGCTATAATTTTAAGCAAGAAGTAAGATCTTTCAAGAATAAGATAACTTAAAAAAAAAGTTTGTGATCTATTCTTCTGCTGTCATATCTGTCTGGCTTCTTGTCGTTACCTAACCTTTTTTGGGCATATTTTACATACTGGTGTCATATTTTTTCTGAAGGTTTAACCAACTATCCAAAAGCGAAGCTGATCTGAATAGGATTACATCAAGATTTTGGTTACATATAGAATGGAATAGCTGCCTAGGTGAGTGATTAAGTCCAAATTCTCACTTGTCTTCACGGTTTCTGAGCATACCCTCAAACATCACAAAAGACACCCCTCACTTTGAGGTTGTCACCTTAAAACAAGAATTCTCTGGCATAGGCAGGGCTGGTAGGGAGGAGAGGGGACTTTTGTTGTGGTATGACAGAGCTGCTAATGTACAGGTGGGAACCAAGTCGGGGCATGCAAACAAAAAAAAAGTAGTAGTAACGTGGCAGCTTCACACTCTCAAGCTCTCAATTTCCCAGCTTCTCACTTTTGTTTCAGTGTGTATGGATGTTGCTTTTTTTTTTTTTTGTCTGGTCCTGCAAGATCCCATGCTCTGAGAAGATGGTTGAAACTTCCAGTCCTGCAGCAAAAAAAAAAAAAAAAAAAAAAAAAAAATGCAGGTTGATTGTGGCAGAATGCAGTGGAGAAGATTCAGTGTGTGTCATTTCTTTGTGTAGATATTACAGTCTGTGCTGTCCAAGAATGCAGCATGATGTAATCGTTGTTTTTAAAGGGAACATTTTGTCAATCCTGGGACATGACTGATATTTTGTTTCAGATGCAATTTGTGTTTCCTTTTATGTTCACACACCCAGTGTTCTTAAATAAATGTTGATGATGATTACTTTTTAAATCTTAACTTGTTTTTGTTCTTTCAATCTTTTGTTTTCTTTTTTTTTGTGTTTGGTTCGTTGTTTTGGTTTTTTTTTAATCTACTGATCTTCTCATGCACATGCATTATACACTTGAGAAAAACTTTAAACAAATGTACAAAATCTCCAAAGGCAAACTTACAACTGACCTGGTGCTGTAAGGAGGTTGTCTGACCTCCACTGTCTGGACATACGGGCCTGTTGAAATAACTTGTCCAGTTTCTGGCAGCATTCTTCAAGCAGCCCTGATACACTTGGTCACACTCTCAAACTATTTGTTCATGACACCCGACCACATTGACAGAGGTATGGTGGAGGTCACCCCCTCAATAGAGCTTGGACATCTTCATAAGTTGGGAGCTTCTGGTACCTGAACTGTTTCACGAAGAGTTAGAACAGGGATCAGTAACAGGGGGCTAGGGCTGGTGAGTGAGTAAGGTGAATAAGTGAGCAGCTTCACATCGTTTTCAGCCAGAGAAAGTAAGCTGCTGCAGTCAGAGTGCAAGGCTGGCACTGTCATGGTGGAGCACCTGGCCATGGGATGAGAGGAGGAATTTATACATGTTAACATGGTGAGAGACAGGACAGAGAGAAAGGCGGATTTTCAAAGGATTGGTGTGGCACGACGCACACTCGTGGCATTGACACAAACTTTGATGCAGACTCCAACAGTCTGAAAGATTAGGAAGTAGAAAGAATCGCAGTCATTATGGGAGTCAAAGAGTAATATCATGAGTGTGATTCTTTGCCTGTAATGGAACACTCGGTCAATACAATATCGAACAGCGATATCGATTATAATCTTTCTTTTCAGTGGAACATTCAAACACAGTAACAGTCTGAGAGTGGAGTGTTCTTCAGTTTTAATGAAACGCTCCCCATCACAATAACAAAGATTGATATCAGGAGTTCTTCTGTTTTAATTAAATATCCACAGTCAGAAATCAAGGAGTAATGTTAAGACTGTTTTCCTTCTCAATAAAGAAATGCAATCATTGTATGTAAGAGAAGGAATATCGGGAGCAGGGCATTTTTGTCTTCAGTGAAAGATACACGAAACTGGCAGTCAGATATCCTCACGGGTGTTCTTCTCCTCTTCAATTAAAGACTTGCAGTCAGTATAATTGCCCACAAGTTGTTATCAGGAGTGTTATGCTTCATAGTCACAATCACTGGCAAAAAGTAATATTAGGGGTGCTGCTCTTTTGCAGTGAAACACTTGCAGTCTCTATGGCAGTCAAAGAAGTCAGTTAGGGGACGCTCTTCCTGTGCAGTGAAAGACTGGCAGTCACTATGGCAGTCAAAGAAGTCATTAGGGACGCTCTTCCTGTGCAGTGAAAGACTGGCAGTCTCTATGGCAGTCAAAGAAGTCATTAGGGACGCTCTTCCTGTGCAGTGAAAGACTGGCAGTCTCTATGGCAGTCAAAGAAGTCATTAGGGACGCTCTTCATGTGCAGTGAAAGACTGGCAGTCTCTATGGCAGTCAGTCAAAGAAGTCATTAGGGACGCTCTTCATGTGCAGTGAAAAGACTAGCAGTGACCACAGTAATCAAAGAGTAATATAATGAGTGCCCTTCTTCTTCACTGCAAGCCATGGCAATGGATCACAGGAAGCAAGCCCTGCACACTTAATTCTATTTAATGTGCAAACAGTCGTACATTCGCACACAGGTATACACATGGTCTTGTTCGGGCACACACACAGACACACACTGCAGTAGCTGAACACACACACACACACACACACACACACACACTAGTATCTGAACAGACCCATGTTAGACCAGTACATTTGGTTAATGCATAGATCGGGCATCTACAAAAAATACGAAAAACGACAGAAACAAACAGTTTAGGCAAACAAAAGCCCAATGAAGAATTACCAGTTTCAAAGTACATCACAAGAGGAAATAAGCAACAACAGTAACAACAAAACGTCACCCTTCCTCCCACCTGGGTGGTGCGTGTGTGTGTGTGTGTGTGTGTGTGCAAGGAAGGAATTCTATTTAATGTCTTGATTCACACATACAGGTGATTGTAGGCATATATGATTGAGATATTTATTTTCATATCAGAAAGTGCTCATTGGAAAAAAAAAATGACAAACGAAACGAGAAGGGGAAGGTGGGGATGGAGATTAAGAGGTGGGCCGGGAGAAAGAAGAGAAAAGAGCTGGATTGGGTGAAGGGGCTAGCAGTACAGATGGTGGCAGGAATCAAAGATGTATGTTTGAAGCGATCTGCTGTCTGCAATTGCCGAATGTTACTTAATGAATTTTGTAAAAGACAAGTCGTCAATTTGACAAGGCAAACAAAACGAATGTGAACAGTCTAAAACATCAACAAATCCCTATGTCAGAAGGTCGAACTCTTTCAAGTATGTCAGGCTTCCTGAAATCACACTCAAATAGGTAACTTAACCGTAACATTACCGTGACAGAGACACTTGATATTATGGCAATATTCAGTCCTTGATGAATTGTACAAAACTCTGAAAGGTACAACTTGACTTCAAGAGAAAGTGCACGTGCACGCACGCGTTTTGTGCGAACATGTGTATGCATGTGTACGTATGTGTGCGTGAGTGTGTGTGTGTGCGCGCACTGTCTGCAGACCACCATTAGACTGGGAGAGAGCTGATCCCACCAATGGCGAACACATCTAGAGGCCGTTTGATCCACTGTCCCTGATCATACTTGCACCACGAACCCGCGCTGAAAGTTAATAAACTTGTCATCAGGTTGCCTTCCATCTTTCACAGAATTTCATTTAAAATCGGTTCTTCTGTGCTCATGTAATCTCGCTGAACAAATCCCGGATCCTCTGTTTCATCCGTCCCTGCACCAAAACTGAATGGGTGCGTCCTCGCACCATACTCTATCAATTCTTTTTTATGTTTTTATTGGCACAATTACATGCAAAAACATTCTATAGTAACAAGAAATTCAGACAAAACACCCCATCCACTAATTAAAGGCAAAATGCATCATCACATCTAACTGTTCAGTAATTCAGATTGACAACAATTTGTGATATTAGAAGGTTTGAATATTTCTACAAATATACAAATATTAAGAAGTCAAACTCAGACGGTTTCAGATTAGAATATGTCATAATTTTCTCGTCTTAAATAAAACAGTATTTTGAAGAAAATGGGAATAACTGATAACGATAAATGTTCATTTTGTGAAGAAGAGCCAGATTCAATACACCATTACTTATGGCATTGTAATTATGTTCGCAGATTTTGGAGCGAACTAGAGAGAATGCTAACATAAAACTACGAAAACTGTGTAAGAATCAAGCTGAATAATATAAAACTGGTATTACTTGGAAATGATAAACAAATAAAAAAACACACGAAGGCTTTGACGAAAGTATTCTGTTTGCTAAATGTTTTGTATATATAGTGTAAAATAATAAGATCAACACTCCATCAAGATTGTAGCCTATATCTGGGCTTACCGGCAGTCAGTTATGACATGATCGTGCTACGGATCCTGGATCTGGCTTTTTACCACAGGCCTGAACTTAAATCAGTGGGTTCTATGTACACTTTGGGCCACATTCCGACTTTCCGCCAAGTTTTGTCAAAATAAGTTCCGTAATTTCTGTGTCATCTTGCTGGCAGACAGACTCACAAACGAAGAGAGAAAAACGGATGCAGGAAAAAAAGACAACCGCTTTGGCGGAGGCTTCTACGAGAGCATTTGTTAAAGCCCTGATCTCTCTAGCGTAAACGGATCTGAAGAAGCCCTGATCTCTCTAGCGTAGAACGAATCATACATAGGTCCGCTGCTTGGTTTAGATCTACGACATGGATCCATACTAGATCATCACGTGTATGTCCTTCAGGTACCATTTCGTCTGTCCAGCAAGTTTCGTGAAATTCACTGTAGTAGTTTCTGTGTGGCCTTACAGATACCAACAGACGTCGGGTGAAAACATGACATTGAAGGAGATATGAAACTCGGCCGTGCGCAGACCTTTGCAACGTCAAACGCATGGCACGATGGAAACAGCGCCAGAATGGGGTGGCTACTCTCTTGGGCCACATTTCATCTCTGGCAAGTTTCGTTACTTACAGTTCAGCAGTTTTTACGTGATCCTATCGACAGGCAAACGAGTCAACCAATAAACGATGCGAGTGAAAGTCAACCCCCCCCCCCCCCCCTCCCTATAAACATACACACACACGCGGGCTCACACACACACACACACACACACACATGTTAAATTTATTTAACTTTTTTTTTTTTTAAGTGGTAAACCGTTCGTCCTACACATTTACTGACCTGCGTCGTACTACCTATCCAAATATGATTGACAGTGCTCAAGAACTGACAAAGTGGCCATTGGACGCTCTCTCTATAGTTTTACATATTGTGTAATTGGACTTTAATGTTTTCCTGAGGTGCGGGGGGGGGGGGGGGGGGGGGTTGCTTTATTTGTTATTGTAATTGAATCATACAGGCATGCACATGTTCACACAGACACATACACGCACGCAGACACGCGCGCACACACACGCACGCACGCACGCACACACACACGCACACACACACACACACACACACGCACACACCTACACACACACGCATGCGTGCGCGCACACTCACTCACACTCACATCGTCTGATATCACTTTAGTGGGAAGACGTTAAACTGAAGAACAACAACACACACACACACACACACACACACACACACACACACACACACACACACACACACACACACACACACAGAGAGAGAGAGAACGATGGGTGGCTTTCCTTTTCTTTAATAAGATGCAACTCTCTCTCTCTCTCTCTCTCTCTCTCTCTTGAATGATCAACCGAACCGAAAGCGAATGTGATCATTCCTCACACACACACACACACACACACACACACACACACACACACACACACACACACACACAGGCCTATTATTAATTAATGAGATTCCATGTTTCCCTCTCTGTCAAATGGGGAGCGGGCAGCACGTGAAACTGACAGCGCCCATAATGAAAAGATAACCCTCACACGCCGTCGTCAAGTGCGGAAATTAATCAACAAATGGAAAACAATGGACCATAAATGTCGAACAGCCTTAACGTGTTTATGATGGTCACACTTCTCGGCATTAGTGTGTCCTGCGATTGTACACCGCCCAACGGCTCGCCCGCATGAGCTTCAATGAGCTAGAGGTGCTCTTGTCATAATAGTGTGTGTGTTTGTGTGTGTGTGTGTGTGTGTGTGTGTGTGCGCGCGCGCGTTTGCGTATGTGTGTATGGGTATATGTGGCCGTGTGTGAGTGAGTGCTTGTGTGCGTGAGTGTGTTTGTGTGTGCGAGCGAGCGCGCGCGCGCTCGTGCACATGTGTGTGTGTGTGTGTGTGTGTGTGTGTGTGTGTGTGTGTGTGTGTGAGAGAGAGAGAGAGTGACTGTGTGTGTGTATGGGTGCGTGTGTGTGCGCGCGCGCGCGCGCGTGTGTGTGTATGAGTGCGCGCGCGCGACGCGCGCGCGCGTATGTGTGTATGCGTAGGACTATGCGTGGCTGTGCGTGCGTTAGTGTTTGTGTGCGTGGGTGTATTTGTGTGTGCGCGAGCGCGCGCGCGGTCGTCTATGTGTGTGTGTGTGTGTGTGTGTGTGTGTGTGTGTGTGTGTGTGTGTGTAGTGTGCGTGTGACTGTGTCTGTGCGTGCGTGCGTGCGTGTGTGTGTGTGTGCGCGCGCGCGCGCGTATATGTGTGTATGCGAATGTGTGGCCCTGTGTGCGCGAATGTTTGTGTGCGCGCGCGCGCGCTCGCGTCGTGTGTGTGTGTGTGTGTGTGTGTGTGTGTGTGTGTGTGTGTGTGTGTGTGTGTGTGTGAGTGTGTATGTGTGTGTGTGTGTGTGTGTGTGTGTGTGTGTGTGTGTGTGTGTGTGAGAGAGATATTCGTATGATTTGGCATGGCCGTTTGTGTGTTTGCGAGTGCGCTAACAATGCAAACTCAGGCGTTTGTGCGAAATTATGCAATAAATTTGTAGACGGTGTCTGAACTATTGATCCCGCAGCCCACTATCTGTCTGTCTGTCTGTCTGTCTCTGTCTCTGTCTCTCTCATGAGCTTCATAGACAACCTTCCCTATTTAAATTGATTGTATTGATGTCATCAACTTGAACAGACGTTGTTCGAAAGTTGTCCTTGTTTCTATACAAAGCATTTAAATTTCGAGAAATAGCTACCTCTTGAAGTTCTAAATTGATTGTGTTTGATTTGTTATACAGGCATGTTATTTGTTTCATATGATGTATTATGTTCACCCACCCCTTCATAATGGGCCAAGGCCTATATGAATAAAACATCTCTCTCTCTCTCTCTCTCTCTCTCTCTCTCTCTCTCTCTCTCTCTCTCGTAGAAATCCAATATTAAGAGAACTCGGAGAGCAATTTTTATCACAAAATATTTGAGGAATCCTTGTCTTTTCACATCAGTCCGCTAATGACATACTCAAAAGAGTGTTAAGCCTTCAAATGTTTATTTATGTAGATCATTCGAGAAACGAAGCGTTCATGAAACATGATCAAGGCCAGTGTCAATCTACGACATGAATCACGACGTGTATCCCCATTCTAAGGGGCTATGTCCTCGATGAATAAATCATCTCAGCCCCCCCCCCCCCCCCCCCTCTCTCTCTCTCTCTCTCTCTCTCTCTCTCTCCACCAACGTTTCCAAGGATCAAGGTTGACGTCATAACACTGTGACTCACTGATTCGGATTGTTTCTGGTTGGTAACTAAATCTTTACACAGTCCATCCCAATCCCAAATCCCAACGCTCATCCCTGTTCCCTCCTCCCGCTTCTCCCCCCCCCCCCCCCCCCCGAAAAAAATTTAATAAACGGGGGTGGGGGGGGGGGGGCCAGTTCCAGTAGAAAAATCACGTCTTGGGGTGAATGTCAGGATTAGGACGTATACAGTTGTGATAATATTGACTATCTGTGTCTTTCAATAACCTTTTGATGTGTGTGCGTGTGTGTGTGCGTGCGTGCGTGCGTGTGTGTGTGTGTGTGTGTGTGTGTCCCCTCAATGAGCATGTTAGCTAATGTTTGGATGTTGTGATGTGTGCGTGTAGATGAGAGGTGAGGGAGGGGGAAGTGGACTGGGGTTGCAAAGAGACAGAACGAAGAAGCAGAGCTTGGGAAAGAGGGAAAAGCGATATTTCATGTGTGCATTCTTTTGTGCAGTGGCATCTCACTCGTGTATTCTTTTCAGCGGTCAGACTTTTGTGTAATTTAATGTGAACCAACACTTCAAGTGAGATTTCTCATGAGCGCCAACACGCCATGTCTGCACTGGGCAAAAACATTCCATGTGTGTTGTATTGTGAGTAACTACTTTCTATTTGTGTATTTCTTTAGGGAATTAGACTCCATGTGTGTATTCTTTTGACCAGTCACACTTCATATTTATCTTGCCTGACCAAAGAGTTCGTGCTTTTTGTCTTGTAATTTGTTTGCTCCTTTTGGCCGGTGGAGTAACAATTTTTTTTCTCTAGACTGTGGGTAATCAATCAGGTAGTACATATGTTGTTGCGCTCACGGCACTGCCTAGTTTTACCCGACCCGTCATAAGGATCTCAGTCGTTTAGCTACAGTGTTGTAAATTCTGGTGCATTCTTCTAAGTGATTTTTTTAAGCACAGGACTTGTCCTTCATGTGATTTTTTTTAACAATGAAATTAAAAGTAAAACTGAAACGAACATTAAGAAATTTTTTTCAAATGGGCAAAATCTAGAATTATGTCTGTGCGATCTATTTTCACACATTTTCAGACGAAAATTATACATCATAACGGAAAAAAGATTATCATGTATAGGCTACCTTTTGAAAGAAGTAAAATCCCCACACATGTAGGCTTTGATGACTCACCAGATTGTCACATTCAAGAAACGGCAAATTAAAAGGCCTTCGACGAGCAGACGACAGACAGACAGGACGAGTATGGCCTGTTGCCAAACACCGGAAACCAACACAGCACAGAACAAGATGACGGTAACAAACCACACAGTACGCTAATGACAGTGACGTTCGGCGGCCAAAGCCCAGGTGTGATTACAATTAACACCGAACTGCGCCAGTTGGTCTTGGTCTCGTTCCCTCTCCATCCACAAAGCTAGGAACACTTAGGATACGCTCTCAGGGATCAAGACTGAAGGTAATATCCTATTTCCATTGTCCTAAATTCTCGTATATGTTTAAATTAAATAGCAGTTTGCAGCGTGTTGTAAAATCCACTTCGTTTTTGGTAGATGTCTTGCGGCTTTTCCTGCAGTTGCTGGATTTATTTTAAAAGCTTATGCCACTGAAAAATGCTGTCCAGATTTCACTGGTGTAGGCCTACTCCTTCACCGTTGTCTGCGATGCTGGTTGAAGACTGAGACAAGGGCTCAGCTGCCGGGCAAACCTTGAAGGATCTCTTATTTCCATTAAACAGTGACTGATCACATTATTAAAAAAAAAAAAAAAAAAAAAAAAAGGGGGGGGGGGGGGGGGGATCGAACTAAATATCCTTTCCTTTCATCAAATTCCGAATGCTTACAAAATCAGAGGATAAAACATCGGATGTAATATCAACCCGATTCTATCCAGAGCGATGTATCAGTGAATACAGGATCGTGACATGTAACCTCGACTGCTTTCACCGAATAGCCATTGACTGCACTCGCACGGTAGATACACACATATTCTTTTATGAAGTAATGCATGTACAGTTTGTGTTCCTGATGATACATATTTCATAAATTTGCCCGAATAAATTTAAAAGAAAGAAACAGGGTGATGTTTCTAGAACTTGTGCGTGAAACACATGCTGAATTCGCATGGCCATTGAGATATACTTTAAAAAAAAAAAAAAAAAAAAAAAAAGTCATGCATCGTTTTTGTGTTGATTTATTCTTAGGATGTACGAGTTCCGAACTGGATACTAAACACAGGAGCTCTTTCACATCTTACCATTTAATGAACTATACCCAGAACACACTCACACACACACACACACACACACACACACACACACACACACACACACACACACACACACACACACACACATGCTGCCCCTTAACCAGTCAAGGATTTGAGGACAATCAAACTGTGACAGGCCACCCATGAAAAACAGTGTATAAACCGGCAGAGCAAAGAGTGTGACATGTACTGCCCTCCAGGGGATCAGACTCTCCATGGAGCAGACACAACGACTGGTGGACTCTGCCGACCCACAGCCAGGGGCTGTTATCTGGGAGAAAGCAAATCCGGAGTCAGTGAAATACGGCGCCACCGATTTAAACAGCTTGGACAACGGCGCGACACTGAGAGACACGGAGGTGATCACTTGGTTCTAACTGCCTTTCTGCATTAGTGCTCAGAACATTCTATTTCAGATCGGTCTTTCTGCGTTTGTCTCTGAAAAAAAATTCTGCTAAGATTTCTGCGTTTATCTCTGAAAAAAAATTGCTAAGATTTCTGCGTTTATTCTCTGTAAAAAATACTGCTTAGATTTCTGCGTTTATCTCTGACAAAATTCTGCTAAGATTTCTGCGTTTATCTCTGAAAAAAAGTCTGCTAAGATTTCTGCATTTATCTCTGAAAAAAAAAAGTTTGCTCAGATTTTGTCTGCCTTTTCTGCATTAACATCCGGAAACATTCTTCTTTGGTTCTGTCTGTCTTTCTGCGTGTTGGAAAATTCTGTTTTGATTCTGTCCGCTTTCTCTGTCTTTATGTCCAAAAATTCTGTTTTGATTCTGTCTGGTTTTCTGCATTCCTGTTGAAAATTTCTGCTTTGATTTCGTTTTCCTTTCTGTACTTGTGTAAGGAAACCGTCATTTGTATTTATGTCCGAGAATTCTATTCCGATTCTGTTTGCCTTTCTGTATTGATGTCCAGAAAATAAAGCTTGATTTGTTTGCCTTTATATACGTCTGGAAAATCTGCTTTGAGTCTGTCTGCCTTTCTGCACCTTTGTTATGTCTGGAAAAATTATGTTTTCTCTTTCTGTCTGCTTTCTGTACCTTTACTATATTGGAAAAATTCTGATTTGATTTTGTCTGCCTTTCTGAATTCTATTCGGAAGTTCTAATTTGATTCTGTCTGCCTTTCTAAATTTGCCGTTTTTTTGACTGGAGAGAAAAATATGTTTGATTTTATGCTGCTTGATGATGATAACATTGATGATAATGATGATGACGGTGATAATGAACATCATTTTTAATCTGAAATGGGCTTCTTCTTTGCTGTATGTAAGTCTGTGGAAGTGATCGAGATACTTTGCCGACAGAGTGAACTTTAACTTATCAAATGATGCTGTTTGATTTGCTTTGATATAAAACAACAGTGACCACAAAATACAGTTGCCAGTGGGGTATGCCATTTTGCCATTTTGTCTCTCTCTCCTGCTCGATCTCCTCTCTCTCTCTCTCTCTCTCTCTCTCTCTCTCTCTCTCTCTCTCTTAATTAACATAGGAATTTT
>JADBJO010013446.1:40000-52444 GCA_016801955.1 Conus betulinus | reverse complement strand
CTAATATATCAATGTCATCTTGATGTATATCATTTACAAATATCACAATCGTCTCAAAACACACCATGTAAAAAGACGTAAAACTAACAAACAAACACACACATACCACATGAGATGAGAGAGAGAGAGAGAGAGAGAGAGAGAGGAGAGGAGAGAAGAGAGAGAGAGAGCGAGAGACAGAGACAGAGGACAGACGGACCAGACGGGACAGACAAACAGACAGACAGACAGACAGACAGACAGACAGAGACAGACAGAACAGACAGACAGACAGATAGAGACAGACCAGACAGACAGACAGACAGACAGACAGACGACAGACAGACTCAGTTCTTAGATGGCAGACAATCACTTCGGTCAGAATCCCCCATTTGTCCGGGTGGAAATTCATGAACTCTCTTCTTTCCCAGTATATTGACGTCCATGCTCTTTTGGACACTGATGATAAGTGATTTAAAAAAAAAAAAAACATGTGGTAATTTCAAGCACGACATCTACATTTTGATGAATATGCGTGCAACATGCCTGCGGGGCATTATATGGCACACAAATGTTCATGCAACATATCTGTGGGGCATTATATGGCACACAGATATGCGTGCACCAGAGGCTGTGGGGCTTTATATGGCACACAAATATGCGTGCACCATTGGCTGTGGGGCTTTATACAGCGCACAAATGTATATGTGACGTATCTGTGAGGCATTATATGGCACACAGATGCATATGTGACGTATTTGTGGAGCATTGTGTGTCACACAAATGTAGGTGTGACGTATTTGTGGAGCATAATATGGCACACAAATATACAGGTGATGTCTGTGGAGTATTATATGGTACACAAATGTACATGTGACGTTGCCTGTGGGGCATTATGTGACGCACAAATATGCGTACGACATGGCCATCATAGTATAGTATGGCACACAAATATGTGTGCGCTATTGCCTGCAGAGCATTATATGGTACACCCACACATGCGTTCACATTACCTGTGGAGCATTATATGGCACACAAATGTGTGTGCACTGTTGTCTGTGGAGTATTTTTGGCACACTAATGTGTGTACGACATTACCTGTCGAGCATTATGGCACACAAATGTGCGTACGACATTACTGGTGGAGTATTATATTGCACATCAATATGCGTGCCGTATGATCTGTGGAGCATTATATGGCACACGGATATGCGTGCGCCTCTGCCATCGGAGTATTATATGGCACATGAATACACGTATGAAGTTACCTTCAGAGCATTATATGGCACACGAATATGTGTGTGCCATTGCCTTCAGAACATTATATGACACACGAATATGCGTGTGCCATTGCCTTCGAAGCATTATATGGCACACAAATACGTGTGTGCCATTGCCTTTGGAGCATTATATGTCAGTCAGTCAGTCAGTCAGTAATTCCCCTGACCGCTGGGGTCGTTGGGGGGACGTGATGAGGCAGCTGCCGTTTCTCTCCGGCTCTTCGGTTGATGGCTGTCTTGAGGAGATCTGGCATGGTCATTTTGGTCCCAGTCCTTTATATTGTCGGACCATCTCTTTCTCTGCCGTCCTCGTCTGCGCCCTCCTTCAATGGTACTTTGAAGGATGGTTTTGGAGAGGGTGTTGTGACGAATGACGTGGCCAAACCATGTCATCTTCCGTCGTTTGAAGTGGTTTGTGTGGCCCAACTAGGCTAGTGAGGAGGTTCCGCATATAAGCATTGGTCTTGTGTTCTTTGTAAGAGATGCGGAGTAGTTTCCTCAGGCACCTGGTCTCAAATGCCTGGATCCTTCTTTGTGTTCCAGCTTTCAGTGTCCATGTCTGGCAACCATATAAGAGGATGGAAACCCACTAGTGACTTGTAGAGCCGGAATTTTGTGTGGAATTTGATGTTGCTCTTCCACACTCTGTTCAGTCTGGCCATCACTGCTGTTGCAGAGTTGATCCTGAATCAGATTTCTGCTGTGCAGGTGCCATCTTTGGACAGGGTTGCTCCCAAATACTTGAAGCTGGTCACTTCTTCCAGGGGCTCACCATTCATGGTTATGTTGGCACTGCTGTTAGTCGTGCTGTTGACCATGACTTTTGACTTCTCTGTGTTTACCTCCATGCCATAGACACTTGCTCTTGTGACAAGTCTGTTTGTAAGATCTGGAGCTCAATGTTGCTGCTTCCCATGAGATCGATGTCGTCTGCGAAACGAGGTTGCAGACTGGCCTGCCACCAGTACTGATGGAGGTGTGATGTTCTTCGAGGGTCTCTTGCATGATTCTCTCCAGAAAGATGCTGAAAAGGACTGGAGATAGTAGGCACCCTTGCCTGACTCTGACTGCAAATTGGGAAGAACTGGCCCTGCTGGCTATTGAGAAGTACTGTGCTGCTGGAGTGTTTGTAGAGGGCCTGGATGACTTGGACGAGCCTCTCATCAATGCTGAAGTCTCTGAGAATCTGCCATAGGCCGTTGTGCCACACCCAGTTGAATGTCTTTTTTAAAGTCAATGAAGTTGTGGAAGAGGTCCTTTTGGTGTGTAGATGTTTTTCAATCATGACTCGGCAGTTGAAAATTTGTTCCACAGTGCTCCGCCCTCTTCTAAAACCTGATGGTTCTTCTGATAGCAGTTCCTCAGCCTTGAATTTCAGTTGGTTGAGGATGATGCGAAGCATGACTTTGCTGGGGTGGCTGATCAGACTTATAGTCCTGCAATTTTGGCAGGTTTGAGGTTGCCTTTGTTGGGTAAGGGAATCACCAATGACTGGGTCCACTCTGTTGGACACCTTTTTTCTGTCCAGATCTTCTGACAAAGCATTGTTAGTGCCTCTGTGGTCTCTTTCCTTCAATATTTCTCAAGCTCAGCTGGGACATTGTCCACTCCTGGGGATTTTCCTGGCTTCAGACTCTGTATCGTGGCCTCAACCTCCTCCTTCAGTACTTGGAGACCATTCTAACTGTCTGTGGGTCATTGGTTGTCCTGCAAAATGGATATGTCTGGTTGAGTTGGTGATTGTAGAGGCCCTCACAGTATTCTGTCCACCTCTTCAGGACTTCATTCTCAGTAGCTTGCCATCCTTATCTTCGATGACCGCTGATCTTGTCTGGTTAGTCTTATTGAGGGTCTTGAGTGTGTTGTAGGCTTCTTTGCTGTTCCACTGTTTCCATGCCTTTCTCGATTGCTTCGCACTGCTCCTCAATCCAATTTTCCTCAGCTGTCTTCATCTTCTTCCTGACTTCTCTGTTCACCTGTTGGTACTGCATCCTGGCTTCGTCACTGGAGTGTTTCTTTCGTCTTAGTTCCTGTCTCTTGTCACATAGATCTAAGACCTTGTTTGTAACCCAAGGCTGGATCTTCTTCTGCTTCTTTCCCACAACTTCTTCAGCTGTTGTAGTTAGCACCTCTTTGATGTTATTAGAAAGGGTGTCTACATCGCTGTCCACTAAGATGAGGTCAGCAAACTTCCTGCCCTCTTGAGCCTGGAACACCTCTGCAATTTCAGGGTCCTTCAACTTCTCTAGGTCAAAGCGAATGTGGGAGTTCTTTGGACAATGCTTACACTTTAGCTTGAGCTTGTAGGTTGCCAGGACAAGATCATGATCGCTGCCAATGTCGGCGCCTGGTAATGTTCTTGCTTCTGCTTTGTTGATGCTGGACTTGTAATGTTGTGGGGCCAGAATGAAGTCTACCTGGTTGTGCACTTGTCCATTTGGTGAGTGCCAGGTTGTGATTCTGGATAGCTTGTGTGAGCAGAGAGTACTGCATCCTGGCTTCATCGCTGGAGTGTTTCTTTCCCTTTAGTTCCTGCCTCTTGTCACACAGATCTAGCCAAGACTCTCCACCCACACAATCCACCCACTCTCCACCCACACGAGCAGTATATGGCACACAAATATGTAAGCAACATTGTTTAAAGAGCGTGCTATGGCTGTGATGAGTTGGGGTGGCAGGTATGGTCCTCTAGGGGAAGGACTCAGAATGATTCCTGTATTAGAATTATAGATGAGTTTGCATATCAAAATGTGACCTCCGTTCTCAGCAATGGAAGGGGAAACTCTGCAGTACTAGTCATCGAAAGAAATTTGTGTTTTTCTCAGGTCTGTTGAAAATACCCAAGCATGGCTCATGAGTAATTCGCGTTTGGGCCGATGCACTTAAAAGTGCTTATGCCTGAGGACTGTTGAAAATACCCAAGCATGGCTCATGAGTAATTCGCGTTTGGGCCGATGCACTTAAAAATGCTTATACTCTGAGTGTAAGACAGAGTTAGAAATCAGTTCAAACATGAGATGATGTATGAATAACCAACCATAACTATACACACAAATGATGTGCAATTTCACACTAACTTTACTGTGCGCACAAGCTTAAAATATCCAATTTCACAGAATTTCAGTGAATCCATCTTTCTTTTGGGCTGGCCCCCCCCCCCCCCCCCCCCACACACACACACACACACACACACACACTTTATCTCATTATAAGGGAAGGGAGTTGTTTGTGAGTTCGAGTCCACTCGGTAGATCTACACTCATCTGGGGCCATACTTACATGTCGTAGGTCAACTTACTTCTACAACGAGATTACTCCTGGGTACAAACCCTGTAGGTGCAGCACATTCTACTTTCGTACCTATATCATCTGGGTTTTGTCTCAGTTTCTACCTATGAAGTGTCCAGAAAGTAAAGGGTGAAGATCAGATACAAAGAGGGATTCCCTCCTTCTGCGCATGTCTTTAATAACCCCCAACCTTCTGCGCATCCCCACAAACACGCTGACACAGACACACACAAAGACTGAAAAAACAGCTTAAGTAAAAACAAGTTTGATAAAACTATTAAAAGGCCATAAACATGATGAAGTCACACTCACACGCACATACATATACGCACACTGACACAAAGTAACAGTGACACACACAGGCACGAAGACAGATTTAGCCTACACACACACACACACACACACACACACACACACACACACACACACACAAAGAGCTAAGCCAACTATTGTAGCAGACGAACTTGGGAGCTACAGACACACTTGTAGAGCAGGGGGCCCGAGTTTCATGTCTCAGTCTGTGCAAATCAAATTCAGTGTCTTCTTGAAGAGTGTCTGTCAGCTGGAAGATGTTGTGACGACGAAATCTTAACTTTGGGTGAAGTCCGTGATCACTGAACGTGCCCAATGGCTTTGTTTTGATCTAACCCACGGCGAACTCATGCCCTATCCTCGTTGTACGTTACCCACCCCTCACCCACTGCAAACCACGAGATGAAAGGTTGCTCTCGACATATGGATCTGCAAGTAATGGACCTTCGAGCTTACAACGAGGTAGTAGGTAACTTCCCCATTACCCACGACATGTAAGTACGGCCCCTGGTGTTGGAAAGGGGTGTAGACCCCCCTCCTCTCTCTCTCTCTCTCTCTCTCTCTCTCTCTCTCTCTCTCTCTCCCCCCCCCCCCCCCCCCCCCCCCCCCCCCCCCCCCCCCAGTTTGCTGGTGGCTGGTCAACTCTTCTAGCAGGCAGGCTAATCCATCACTGCTTAGCAATGTGGGAACTTTGATTCTTGATCTTGCGCTGGGCCAGTCTCAGAGAGTCCAGGAACCCAGTCTGAACACATGACAGAACCTGCTTTGTAGGTAAAGAAAGCTGAGTTCGGCTTGGCAAACTTTCATACCTGCCATATGATTTTCAGTACACATGTGAGTGCTCAGCTGGCCAAGGACTAGACAAGCATTAATGTATGTGCCTTCATTTTTAGTCTCCACTTTAGTTCTTTACTCGGGTTTTGAGTGGATTTTGATCAGCGCTGTGAAACAGTAAGTTAAACAATTGAAAGGAAAGATCTGTTCAATATAGTCACAAACTCAGCTGAAGTAACTGGTACTGGGATACACTTAGCCCAAGTACACATGCTGATTAGAGTCGCCTTCTATCAATCATTAGACAATCAACAGATTCATAAATCATCTTAACAGTTTCCACAGAAAGTTATCCTCTTAGAATATGGCATTCAGCAAGCATTTTAAAAGATAGTACCAGGTACTGGTAAAAAGTGAATACTGTCAAAATGTAACATTCATCAATCATCCTGACAGTTATCACCAAGTCGTGGCATTAAGTTGTATCATTAAAACAGCAACTTCTTTATCATATGGACAATTTTTTTTGTCAGGAATTGGCATAACGTTACACTGTGAAAACACATGACATCAACACAAGCAACGCATAGTGTCAAGACTTGGAACCTCAATTACAGCTTATCTTTCTTCTGGGTGATCAGTGAAACTTGACACAGGATCTCTGTAGGAAAGACGAGCGTCCCCCTGGGTTCTGGTAGACCAGTGTTAGTGGTTGGCTCCCTGACTGTGATCAGCCTTACAGCCGTTGGTGGAGCACTGAAGTGGAAAGGATGATCTCCCTTGTTTTTTATTTGTTAAGCTACTCATCCTGTTCCTGGTGCCTGCATGATTCAGAGTCAGAGGATAGCCAACACTATCATTACAGAAAATACGTGGCTGGTAGTAATCTCAGGGGATGGGGGGAGGGGGGGGGGGGTGTCTGGAATGAGACTCCCACTTCCCAACACCTGTGGTTGTGACGTAACGTAGTTGGGATCAGAAATGACAATCTTTAGGATCCTATCATTCGTCGGCATTTTCTGCTTATGAAGAAAACGATGTTTTTTCCTCTGTGAGACACGTGCAGACTTAGACATGTGGCCTGTCCATGTAAATTGCTTAGAGCATGGCCAGGCCGCACGACAGTCTGTGACTATCAGACATGTGGAGCCAGAACTGTGTGGGAGGGAAGGGGAAGAGAGAGCTGGCGGCTTCTTTGCTGTGGTGAGAGGAAGGGGGAGTACTCACGCCGTGCTCATGGCAAACCTGCTGCTATCGTGGAAGGCAGGGGGAGGGGATGCGGGTGGGGGGAGGGGGTGGTTGTGGAAGCAAGGATGACAACCTGTGCTGCAGTTACGTCAAAGTTCTCTGCCTCATTGTCGTCATCGTCGCTTGCCAGTCACAGAGTTGACGTGAATTTAAAGTCAGACTGACAGACAGAGGGGAAGAGAGTGAAGGAAAAGTGGAAGGAGCTGAAGGGGCGAATACAGGCATAAAAAAATACGTAAACTGATGACGGTAATTGCTCTGTGTGTGTGTGTGTGTGTGTGTGTGTGTGTGTGTGTGTGTGTGTGTGTGTGTGTGTGAAGTCAAGTCAAAATTTTATTTACTGATGGGACATTGAATAAGCACATCATTGCTTTTTTTACATCAAGCCAATAAAAAAAAACAGCAACAACAAATAACAACAACCCAAAAAGGATATAACACAAAAAAAAACCAAGAGCAACATACATATACCATTGACATCTAAAATACACTGACAATGCTATATACATATACGAGTACATAATTTTATGTGCATGCACATACATATCCACATATGTCTGTATATTTATGCACATATATCTATGATACAAGTTGATAGACAACAATATACATAAGTAAAGGTATTTGGAATATTTAATCACACATTTCTTGCATTGTTTGTTAAATGACTTTTCATTTTTTTTCCTAAATGTATTTCGGTTACTTGTACTTTTGAATGTTGTACTTAGATTGTTCCATAATGTTCCACCAGAGTAAAGGAAACTTGACTTATAGAGATTGTTTCTTTGTCTGGGGAATGTTAACGTATGATTATGTCTATGAGGGTTAGTTTTAAATGTATTTAAGATCTTTTTAGGGGCACTTCCATTCATAACCCTGTGCATAAAAATCGCTTTAAATATAATCTATGACAAAAAGTTGAAACGTTTAGCTTCTTATAATCTTCAAATGTCACAGAACTAGATTTTAACAAGACTAATTTTAGCGCTCTTTTATATAAACGATGAATGAATCTTAAATTTGTTTCACTGCAGCTGTCCCATAATGTGATGCATAATCAATGATTGGTAAAATATGTGCTGAGAAGAAAAGCTTCCGAGAATGAACATCATGAAAAATTTTTAATCTTAGCTAGCTGAAATATCTTACAGGACAAGTGCTTACACAAGGATGTTGTATGATCAGTCCAAGATAAATCTCCGTCTATAATGACTTCTAAGGGTTTTGTGTGAGTCTACTTCATCAATTTTGTTATTATCAATAAACAATGGATTAAAATTGGATATCGTCCGTTGTCTTTTTTGTCGTGCAGATACATACATACACTTAGTTTTCTCCGCATTTATAGACATATGGTTTAAATTTGCCCATTTGACTAATTTTTGGACAGTTTCTTGAAGATTATTTGTTAGTGTCTGAGGGTTAGAGTGTGTGTGTGTGTGTGTGTGTGTGTGTGTGTGTGTGTGTGTGTGTGTGTGTGTGTGTGAGAGAGAGAGAGAGAGAGAGAGAGAGAGAGAGAGAGAGAGAGAGAGAGAGAGAGAGAGACGGGGGGGCAGGGGTAAAGATGGTGTGGGCTAGCAGTTGTCACGTCACACAGTGGCACACATACATGCACGTGACTTTGGCTGCAGAGAACCTTGTGGCAGACAAACGTGCGTGAAACGTTGTCTGCAGACATAGTACGGCCCATGTGCATGCAGCATTAAACAAAAAGTTCATCACGGTGGAATTCTTTGTCTGTAACTTGCCTCCCTACATTACTCATTTATGCAGCGCACTGCGTGAAGCTCAGTGCTTGTCTTGTAATGAAGAATCCAATGGTAAGAGGCGCTGGGTTTTCAAATTGTGCTTCTTCATGTGTAAATATGAATTGAATATATGTGGGACAATCGTGATGTTTGATGTATAAAAAGCTTTATATGCCTCAGTATTTAAAAAAAAAATCTTAACTCGAAATGAAGTCATTTGTCAAGATTTACCTTTAAACCGAATTTTTTTTTTCTGTAATAACTGACGCACATATGAATAGGTATGTTATGACAAGATTTAGATTTTCGTATCTGACCTGGCTGGTCATTAATACAAGTTCAGAATGTCTGTTGGCTGAGATCTATTAATCTCTTTGTTAAAAAAGTCGAAAGAGATCAACTCCATTTCATTTGTCCTTGGCTGCTAAATACTATTTAGTTATAGAAAAGAATGTCCATCCAACATAAGTACTGTAGACAACCTGGAACGTTTCAATCATGTTTGTTGTTGCTATGCACACAATCTTTTGTTGGTGTTTTTTTTGTTTGTTTGTTTTTTTGTTTGTTTTTTGTTTTGTTTTTTTTTTTTTGGGGGGTTGTTTGTTTGTTTGTTTGTTTTGCTTGGGTGAAGCATTTCAAGCTTAGAAAAAAAAACAGCTGCCGTGGTGAAGTGGTTAGCGTCGCGGACTCCTGGCTGGGAGGTCGTGGGTTCGAATCCCATCAGAGTCATGTGGGTTTTTCTGCACTGACCGGCTCCTACCCAGGTTGATTTTGCTGCGGACCCAGTTGGGAAGACTGGGACCACACAGTCGAGTTTCATCCACTTAATGGATGCGTTTCTGAGTGTGTTGCTCAAATTTGCTGACCAACCCAGCAGGTGCCTGTATCTCTCGGGCCTGGTTGACACTGGGATATATTATGAAAGGAAGCGTAGAGTACAGCGCTGTCTCAGACCGAAATGGAAATCCGTAGCATCATCTTAAACATCCTCATTCTCATTGATCAGCATAAAAAATAGCTCAAATTTTGTGGCCCTTCATACCCTGCTCTCATGGTGACCTCAATTTCGATGTCCTCTCCACGTATGTAGCTATCGTTTAGTTCCATCGGGGTCTCCGTTATATCGGCGAGTCCATTGGGGCTGTTGTTGGACGGACGTGGTGGCACCCTCCGGAGGGAGAGCTCACTCACGCTGGCTCTGCGACTAAGCAATTATTGTCGTCAGTAGGGGGCTTAGTAGGTGGCGACCTGCGTATGTTAGATCGGAACAGGCGCCACTGAACCCCACCGAAGTGACTCAGCAGCAGTGCAGTGTCTCCTCTGGTGGGTTTTCTCTTGACAACTTGACACTGACTGCTCCCTGTGGATTGCCGGTGCCGGGGGGCTGTGGCAGGGCCGAACGGGCAGTGGCTGTGGACGGGGTGTCGGAATGAGCGGCGTGGGTGCAGTGCCTCTAAGGTGGCGCAGAGATTGGGACAGGGAAAAAAAATGTCAACCTTAAAAAAAGACCAAAAAAAAGCATTAAGAGAATATCTTGAATTTGGGTCTTATACACAGGATCTATGTAATATTTTATTTTGAAAATTATATTGTGTGTGAGTATACACTCCTTCATCAGCAGAAATAAAACCTCTCTCTCTCTCTCTCTCTCTCTCTCTCTCTCTCTCTCTCTCTCTCTCTCTCTCTCTCTCTCTCTCACACACACACACACACACACACACACACACACACACACACACACACACACACACACACACACACACAAACAGTCTCACAGCACACACACGACACTACACACAAAAAAACTACATACAATGAACATGCGCAGAATGACAGATGCATGTTTGCACACATACACACGCACATTCGTGCGAGCACCAAGCACGCACATGCGCACGTCCATGCATGCAGACACATACAGCATACGCACAATATCGGACGTCTTACTGTCCCACAGTCGGATAATGAAAGCTGGGAAATTAAACCATCAAAACCAGCGAGATAAGCAAATGATAATACAGAATCATGTCAACACGTTTCGACCACAAGCTATTTAACAGGCAATTAAATTATGCGGGGGGTTTTTTTTTTGTATCAATCTATCCAAAATAACTTAGCTACATCAAAGTCAGTCGAAGAATAGATCTCTCTCCCCCATTCCTAATCCCTCAGTCTCCTTTCCCACAACATCTTTGTTAATCGTTTGTTTTCACCTTGGTTCTCTTCGTTAAAACTTATATACGAGAGGAAGTGTGGCGTTTGGGGGGTAAAGCCTCTGCATGAAGATGATAAAATACACCATTGCCGCATTAACCTCTCGTCTACTTCGTTGACTTTTCCGTTTTCTTTTCCCCTGATTTCCTCTTGAACATTCCCCCAGAAAGTCTGTCTGTACCGTGACATAATACACAGAGAAGCTGAAGCTGGAACTGATGTAAATGAACGTGAGTGAGATCCGTATGCAGGTCATGTACAAGTTCTCATTCCGCCGACCGATGTTCATGTCTGGCAGAAAGAGGCCAGCAATACGCAGCAGACCAGAAGGAGACACGCACACGATGAGCAGGACTGAAGTACCCATCAGCATTTTAGTCAGCCCCACTTCTCTGGCGGAGTCTGAAGATGTTGTTTCTGTACGCCATGCTACCACCTGCCGAAGTCTGGATACAGTAATCACTGTCGCTGTCACCACCACAGTCAGCATTCCACTCTGTAACCCTATTCCAAACACAATGTTGTCCACATAGTCCACAAGGTTTTTGTTGCTGGTGTAAAACTGATGATGACGAAACATATGTTTCACGACGTTGCCAGTGTCGGTGTTGTGCAAACATGCCATGATATGTCTGGACGCCACTAAGAAGAACAAGCCTGAGACAGTAACATACACAGCAACGATGATGAGAGCCACTGTCCTGGTGCGAATCAGTGTCTGATACTTCAAAGGCTGGAGCACACAGTAACACCTCTCACAGGCTGTCAGGGCGGACAGATCGAAAGGAACAAAACACAAACCCTGGAAACCTGGGCAGTCTGCTCCCATGTTGTGTGGCTGATGTTGAAACCTTCAAGGAGGATTTGAGGCTGTCTTTGAAACGCTTCCTCTGGCCCCCATGAGAGCGTTTGCCTTGTTGCAGTTCGTCAAACAATAGTTTCTTTGGCAGCCGATGGTTTGGCATGCAAACTACGTGACCTGCCCAACGAAGCTGTGACTCCATCAGGATGATGAAGATGTTAGGCAGGCCAGCACAAGTAAGGACTTCAGTGTCCTGAATCTTGTCTTGCCACTTAATGCCCATAAGTCTTCTGAGGCAAGCGGTGTGAAAATGGTTCAGTTTCCTGGCGTCACACACACACACACGCACACGCACACGCACGCACGCACGTACGCACGCACGTACGCACGCACGCACGCACACACACACACACACACACACACACACACACACACACACACACACACACACACACACACATACACACACACCATTCGTTTCCTACTCGTTTTACTTTTCTACTCTTCACTGGCTGATTTGGGGTGCCGTCGGTTTAAGCTTTATTTTTTCATTTTTTAACCCTTTGTGGTTAGGATGCCACAGAGATTACAGTCTGGTGCACCGACATAGTCAGCGGTGTCTCACTGATGAGTCCCAATCAGCGGACGAAAGGCCTCGAAGCAGTCGACATGAATTGTTTTGTTTTCAAGATGGACTACAGTGCTCCCCATAGGCTCTTAATGAAGGAGGTTATATTTACAACTTGTAATTTTGATCTGTCGGTGACAAACTTATTGTCGTCATTAGTCAGTGACATAA
>JADBJO010013446.1:22500-35000 GCA_016801955.1 Conus betulinus | reverse complement strand
AACAGTTGGCTACATCATTCTGTCCTCTACCGTTTTACCACTAAACTCGTTCCGGCAGTTCTCGGGAACAATCATGACTCCTCAGAACACATCACTCAGGCTCAGAAATCTTCAACACGTCTCTCAGAACGAATCCACACCAGACGGATGTATTCAAGTACGATTCAGTGAATGGGAGTATCTACCATGGAACAACTCTGATACCATTGTGAGTGCACAAGTAGCCTCAGACATGGACAAAGCTGAGGCTAGCACGTCGCAAATCTTGCTTCTGATTGGTGGGCCTGCCAACCTCCTCAACATGGTGGTGTTTTTTTCAAACAAAATCTCAAAGATCGTGTCAACCTGCTGCTGTTTTCGCTGTCCCTAGCCGATGAGCTGTCCTTAATTGCAAGCATGTGGCACAATTTTGAGGAGTTTTATTCACAGTTCAGCGAAAGGGCACAGATCGGTCCTGTGTTTCTGTTTACTGTGAATAATTACATCCTTGGTTTCCAGGGATTTTGTTTTGTTTCTTTCATTCTGTCCGCCCTGATAGCCTGTGAGAGGTGTTACTGTGTGCTGCTGCCTTTGAAGTATCAGACACTGATTCGCACCAGGACAGTGGCTCTAATCATCGTTGCTGTGTATGTTACTGTCCCAGGCTTGTTCTTCTTAGTGGCGTCCAGATATTTCGTGACATGTTTGTACGACGCCGACACTAGCAACGTGAAATACATGTATCGTCATCGTCATTTTTACACCAGCAACAAGGACCTTATAGACTATGTGGACAACATTGTGTTTGGAATAGGGTTACAGAGTGGAATGCTTCTTGTGGTGGTGACAGCGACAGTGATTACTGTATCCAGACTTCGGCAGGCGGTAGCATGGCGTACAGAAACAGCATCTTCAGTGTCTGCCAGAGAAGTGGCGCTGACTAAAATGCTGATTGGTACTTCAGTCCTGCTCATTGTGTGCGTGTCTCCTTCTGGTCTGCTGCGTATTGCTGGCCTCTTTCTGCCAGACATGAACATCGTCGGCGGAATGAGAACTTGTACATGACCTGCATACGGATCTCACTTATGTTCATCTACATCAATTCCAGCTTCAACTTCTCTTTGTGTATTATGTCATGGGTGCTCGGTACAGACAGACTTTCTGGGGAATGTTCAAGAGGAAATCAGGGCAAAAGAACACGAAAAGGTCAACGAAGTAGACGAGAGTTTATTGCAGCAATGGTGTATTTATCATCTTCAGGTAGAGGCTTTACCCCTAAACCGCCAGACTTCCTCTAGTTTGTAAGTTTTAATAAAGAGATTTTAGGCGAAAACAAACGATTACCAAACATGTGTGATGGGTAGGACACGTATGGATTAGGGATGGGGGAGAGATCTATTATTCGATTGACTTTGGTGTAGCTCAGTTGTTTAGGGTACATCGATATGAAAAAAACTCATTGTTTAATTGCCTGTTAAGGACCGTCTGGTCAAAACGTGCTGTCATGATTCTGTATTATCATTTGTTTATCACGCTGGTTTTGACGGTTTAATTTCCCCGTTTTCATTATCTGACTGTGGGACAGTAAGACGTCAAATATTGTGTGTATACTGTATATGTCTGCATGCATGGACGTGCGCATGTGCGTGCATGGTGCTCGCACGAATGTGCGTATGTATGTGTGCAAAACATGTATCTGTAATTCTGCACATGTGCATTGTATGTGTTCTGTGTGTGTGTAACTGTTGTGGTGTGGTGTGATGCTGTTTTACATGGTGTGTGAGAGAGAGAGAGAGAGAGAGAGAGAGAGAGAGAGAGAGAGAGAGACAGACAGACAGACAGACAGACAGACAGACAGAGAGAGAGAAAAAGTGAGAGAGAGTTTTATTGCTGCTGATGAAGGAGTGTATGCTCACATACAATTTCATTTTCAAAATAATATACAGCATAGATCCTGTGTATAAACCCAAAATTCAAGATATTCTCATAACACTGGGTTGAGTTTTTGTTTGTTTGTTATTTTGTTTGGGTTTTTTTTTTGTGTTTTTTTGTCTTTTTAAGGTTGAAATGCTTCACCCAAGCACAAAAAAACAACAACAGCTTCTCTGCATAGCAGCAACAAACATGATTTAAACGTACAAGGTTGTCTACAGTATTGATGTTGAATGAACACTTTTTTCTAAACTAAATAGTGTTTAGCAGCCAAGAACAAATGAAATGGAGTTCATCCTCTTTCGACTTTTTTAACAAAGAGATTAATATATCTCATTCTGAACTTGTATTAATGACCAGCCAGGTCAGATACGAAAATCTAAATCTTGTCGTAACATACCAATTCATATGTCCGTCAGTTATTACAGAAAAAAAATATTCGGTTTCAAGGTAAATCATGACAAAGTGACTTCATTCCGAGCTAAAGTTTTTTTTTTTTCTTTTTGTAAAATACTGAGGCCTATAAAGATTTTTTTTATATACATCAAACATCACGATTGTCCCACATATATTCAATTCATATTTACACAAGAAGAAACACAATTTGAAAACCCAGCGCCTCTTACCATCGATTCTTCCTTTTAAGACAAGCACTGAGCTTTACACAGTGCGCTGCAAAATGAGTAATGTGGGGAGGCAAGTACAGACAAAGAATTCCACCGTGATTAACTTTTGTTTAATGCTGCATGCACATGTGCCGTACTATGTCTGCAGACAACGTTGCACGCACGTTTGTCTGCCACAAGGTTCTCTGCAGCCAAAGTCACGTGGATGTATGTGTGCCATTGTGACGTGACAATTGCTAGCCCACACCATCTTTACCCCTGCCCCATCTCTCTCTCTCTCTCTCTCTCTCTCTCTCTCTCTCTCACACACACACACACACACACACACACACACACACAAAGCATTTACCGTCATCAGTTTACGTAATTTTCCAATGCCTACATTCGCCCCCTCAGCTCCTTCCACTTTTCCTTCGCTCTCTTCCCTCTGTCTGTCAGTCTGACTTTAAATTCACGCCAACTCTGTGACAGGCAAGCGACAATGACGACAGTGAGGCAGAGAACTTTGACGTAACTGCAGCACAGGTTGTCATCCTTGCTTACCCCCCTCCCCCCCTCCCCCCCCCACCGCACCCCCATCCTCTCCCCTGCCTTCCATGATAGCAGCAGGTTTGCCATGAACGCGCCGTGAGTACTCCCCCTTCCTCTCACCACAGCAAAGAAGCCGCCAGCTCCCTCTTCCCCTTCCCTCCCACACTGTTCCGGCTACACGTGTCTGACAGTCACAGACTGTCGTGTGGCCTGGCCGTGCTCTAAGCAAATTACATGGACAAGCCACATGTGGAAGTCTGCACGTGTCTCACAGAGGAAAACATCGATAAATGATAGGATCCTAAAGATTGTCATTTCTGATCCCAACTACGTTACGTCACAACCACAGGTGTTGGCAAGTGGGAGTCTCATTCCAGACCCCCCCCCTCCCCCCCCCCCCCCCCCCCCCCCCCCCCCCCCCCCCACCCCTGAGATTACTACCAACCCCTTCTTTTCTGTAATGATAGTATTGGCTGTCCTGTGACTCTGACTGCCTGTCAATCACGCAGGCACCAGGAACAGGATGAGTAGCTTAACAAATTAAAAAAAAAGGAGATTAATCCTTTCCACTTCGGTGCTCCACCAAAGGCTGTAAGGCTGAACACAGTCAGGGAGCCAACCACTAACACTGGTCTACCAGAGCCCAGGGGGAACGCTCGTCTTTCCTACACTGAGATCCGGTGTCAAGTTTCACTGATCAACCCAGAAGAAAGAAAAGTTGTAACTGAGGTTCCAAGCCTTGACACTATGCATTGCTTGTGTTGATGTCATGTGTTTTCACAGTGTAACTTTAGGCTCATTCCTGGCAAGATCTGTCAGGAGGATAAAGAAGTTGCTGTGTTCATGATGCAACTGAATGCCACGACTTGGTGGTAACTGTCAGGATGATTGATGAATATTACATTTTGACAGTATTCACTTTTTACCAGTACCTGGTTCTATCGTTTAAGATGCTTGCTGAATGTCATATTCTAAGAGGATAGTTTTATGGCCACATTAGGTGAAAACTGTTAAGGTGATTTATGAATGCTGTTGATTGTCTTAATGATTGGTTGTAGTGACACTAACGGGGAAGCCAGCCCAAAGAAAGATGGATTATATTGAAATTCTGTGAATTTGGATCTTTTTAAGCCTGTGCGCACAGTCAAGTTAGTGAGAAATTGCACATAATTTGTGTCAGTTATTGGTTGGTTATTCATACATCATTTCATGTTTGAACTGATTTCTAACTCTGTCTTTCACTCAGAGCATAAGCACTTTTTAGTGCATAGGCCCAAATGCGAATTACTCATGAGCCACGCTTAGGTATTTCTAACAGTCCAGAAAGAAATACAAATTTCTTTCGATGGCTAGTACTGTAGAGTTTCCCCTTCCATTACTGAGGATGGGGGTCACATTTTGATATGCAAACTCATCTATAATTCTCATAGAGGAATCATTCTGAGACCTTCCCCTACAGGACCATACCTGCCACCCTAACTCATCACAGCCATACCATGCTCTGTAAACAATGCTGCTTACATATCTGTGTGCCGTATAATGCCCCGCAGGCAAAGGTGAACGCATATTCGTGTGCCATATAATGCTCCGAAGGCAATGGCACACGCATATTCGTGTGCCATATATGCTCCGAAGACAATGGCACACACACATATTTCATGTGCCATATAATGCTCCGGAGGCAATGGCACACACATATCCATGTGCCATATAGTGCTTTGCTGGCAATACCCACACACATATCCATGTGCCATATAATGCTTTGCTGGCAATACCACACACATATCCATGTGCCATATGCTGCTTTGCTGGCAATACCACACACGTATCCGTGTGCCATATAATGCTCCACAGACCACATGGCACGCATATTCATGTGCAATATAATACTCCACTGGTATTGTACGCATATCCATGTGCCATAATGCTCCACAGGTAATGTCGTATGTGTGCCAAAAAATGCTCCACAGGCAACAGCGCACACATATTTGTGTGCCAGATAATGTTCCACAGGTAATGACGCTCGCACATCTGTGTGCCAAAAAATGCTCCACAGGCAACAGTGCACACATATTTGTGTGCCTTATAATGTTCCACAGGTAATGTCGAACGCATACTTGTGTGCCATATAATGTTCCACATGTAATGTCGATCGCATAGATATTTGTGTGCTATATTATGTGCCACAGGTAATGTCGATCGCATATTTGTGGGGCATATAATGCTCCACAGGTAATGCGAACGCATGTGAGTGTGTGCCATGTAAAGCTCCACAGGCAACACAGCGCACACATATTTGTGTGCCATACTATACTATGACGGCAATGTCGTACGCAGATTTGTGTGTCACATAATGCTCCACAGGCAGTATTGCACGCATATTCGTGTGCCATATGATGCTCCACAGGCAACGTCACATGTATATTTGTGTGTCGTATAATGCTTTACAAATACGTCACACGTGCATTTGTGTGCCACATAAAGTTCCACAAATACGTCACATGTGCATTTGTCTGCCACATAATGCTCTGCAGATACGCCACATATACATTTGTGTGCCATATAATGCCCCACAGCCAAAGATGCACGCATACCTGTTTGCCATATAATGCCCCACAGCCAATGGTGCACGCATATCTGTGTACCATATACTGCTCCATAGCCAATGGTGTACGCATATTTGTGTGACATATAATGCTCCACAGATACGTCACATGTATATTTGTGTGCCATATAATGGTCTGCAAATCCATTGCATGTACGTTTGCGTGCTATATAATGGTCCACAGGCAATGTCGCATGCATATTCATCAAAATTTAGATTTTGTGCTTGAAATTAACACAAGCTTTTCAAAATTCACTTAATGCCCAAAAGAGCATGGACGTCAATACTACTGGCAAAGAAGAGAGTAAGGCAAAGGTCGCCGGTCGGAAAACGAACTCAGAACTGGGATTACCAAAACCATGTGCTGGTGCTGGGACTGACACTGCTTATACAGATTCTGGCGACCTTGCAGAGCAAGGTCAGCCAATCAGAGACAAGTCTGTGAGAACGCGCTCTCAAGACCCTTGTGTGAATCGGCTGTAGCTTCACGTAGTGCGTCATTTCAAGTGTGCCCCATGTCAAGCAAGCTGCAGCTTTCCATGTTAGGAACGAAAGAAAGAAGAGATTCATGGAAACTTGGTCATGAGTCTTCACACGGACAAGTGGGAGATTCTGACTGAGTGATGGTCTGTCAGCTAAGAACCGAGTCTGTCGGTCTGTCTGTCTCTCTCTCTCTCTCTCTCTCTCTCTCCCCCCCCCCCCCCCCCCCCCCCCATGTGTGTGTGTGTGTGTTTTGTTTGTTTAGTTTTACGTCTTTTCACAGGGTGTGTTTTTAGACGATTGCGATATTTGTAAATGATATACATCAAGATGACATTAATAGTATTATACAAATGAAAACGTAATTAAAAATAAAGCTTAAATCAGTGAACATGAACAACATAAACAATGTTTGCTTCAAAAATACTGAATCTCATACTAATGTACTAATAGGACTCTGTGTGTGTGTGTGTGTGTGTGTGTGTGTGTGTGTGTGTGTGTGTGTGTGTGTGTGTGTGTGTGCATGCATATGTGTGTATGCATGTGTGCGTGTGACGGGCCGTTTTTTGTCACAGTTTTTACAATAACTCTGCTTACCCGAGCGAGTTTACTGAAAAACCGGTTGGTGAGGTGGTTTAACTGGTTTCACCTGTACACCATAAAAGCCGAGTGAGCGGGGGTAGCCAACCAGTCTGCGAAGAAATTCCGGCTAGTTCGCCTACCCAGTCCAGCCGACGAGGGACTCAATTCACTTGTTGTGACAGCCAGTTCCCCCAAGTAGAGTTTGACTCTGGTGTCCGTGGGAACTGGTTGTCCCTACCTCGGGTTTGGGGCCTGTTGTGGGTCCCCATTCTCCACCATGCCAATGTACGAGAGGCTGGTGTATGCCAGTATAGACCCGACAAGCCAGCTGAGCCAACGCCTCTTCTACGAGAGAAGTCGTCGCTTCGGGTTCGAGGCACTAAGTTCTCTTCGCCAGCTGCGCCCTGCGCTGGTCCTGCCTAGTCAGAACCACCGCCTGTGTTGACAACGATCTGCAGCGTCAGCGTCGTTCCTGCGCGTCGTGAGACCCTTCGTGTCGTCGATCTTGTACATTGTGAGACTCTTGTTGCTGTGCAGTAACAGAACCGGAGCTCTTGGAAGTGGAAGCTGGTGCCTCAAAGGTAGCGGAGTGCCACTTCAGTGTGATCGGACTGAATCAGTTGTTTTTTTTGGGGGGGGGTTGGTTACTTCCTTGTGGACAGAGACATCAACTGTGGAAGACAATTGGTTGAACACAGCACAGCATTATTAACCCAATTGTGTAAGCCATCACGATCAGTGCAACTGCCTGGCGCACGCACACACACACTCGCAAGCACACACACACACACACACACACACACACACACACACACACACACATACACACACGCTCACACACACACACACACACACACACACACACACACACACACACACACTCACACACACACACACACACACACACACACACACACACACGCACGCACGCACGCACACACACACGCTCGCGCACATTTCACCTACAAACTCCCATCTATGGACACTCAATATCGCGCACCTACATCACTTTACTAGTGTACATTCACCAGTGCACATACCTTTGCAGTAAAAAGAAAAAAAAAAAGATACAGGGGATCCTAAGAGATTGGAAGTCTATTGTCTCTGTTGGCGTGTGCTTACTGATTTGTATCTGCCATTGGAATAGTCCAGAATCAATCTGCCCCGTTATTAGCGATCTTCACAGCGATGGTCTTAAGATTAATCCAACATATGTTTAATTCGTGATGATACTTGCTCTTTCATTTCATTTGGCTGTGTGGCCGTTTCCCCCTCTAAAATGTGGAGTTCTTCAAGTGATGTCTATGGTACAGTGGCTTCCATCGTGTTTTTGTTGAGGAGTTTCTTCAGGTTTCTCATCATCACTTCAGATCAGCCTGGCTGTAATTTCTGGTTAATGGCGCCTGGCCTGCCAGTGTGTCTGCTCTCTCATTTCCCTTGACACCTGCATGTCCGGGGCAGAAAAGTCACGTAATTCTTTTTTTTATTTTTTCATAGGTGTTTCATGTCATTCCGAATATCCCATTCCACTTTTCATTTTTGGAAGCAGCGTTATGGAGTCAGTCAGTATCATGGCTGATTGAGTTCGAAGCTTGTCTGCGGATGAAAGCCAATGGAATGATTTTGTCACTGCTTCTCTCTCTATTGAGAGACTGGAAGTCGAGTCATATGCACCTCCGTCTTCCTGAATGTTCGACCACTTTGCTTCACTATGCATTTCTGGCTGGACTAGCCTTTGATGAATGAACCGTCAGCATTTATCGCAATGTCTTCTTTTCTGACGAATTTTTCCACCTGGATTTGAATTTCTGCGTTGGATTTGTCCTTTTGGTGATAGTCTCCAAGCCCTCATAAGGTGGAAATTTGGTAGAAGTGTTTTGAAGTGGTCAGGATACAATTTCCTATTCTGAATTTCTCATAGTTCTGATAACTGGGAGACATGTTGTATCTAGTCATCTGCCGATCCCATCCATGCCATGATTTTCTATGTCCTAGAGTAGTGTGTGTGTGTGTGTGTGTGTGTGTGTGTGTGTGTGTGTGTGTGTGTGTGTGTGTGTGTGTGTGTGTGTGTGTGTGTGTGTCCTTGACTGTTTACATAATCCTTTTGTTTAAATTGTTCGTAGGAAATAAAGTGGCCATTGTCAAGCAAAAATGAGCAATACAATATATGCCCTTGTTGATCCATGCTTATCCCAAAATAGTCTTTTTCCCACTTGTATTCTGTTTGCATAAAAGACTGGTTTCGCAAGGAGTTCATAAAAAGTTTCACAGTTAACTTTGTAGAAAAATTGTTTGTACGCCATAAATACCTCTGTCCAAAATACACTTGATTTGCAGAAGGAAGAAAGTATTTATGGTCCATATTTCTCAATATCGTTTAAAAGTGGAAAGTTAGATGTTGTAATGGTTTTCCATTTGTGGTGTGTAGTCTGAACTTTTTGCACCCACGTCAATTTTAGGGAAGAACCAAACGTTTTTAATTCTGGCAGTCTAAGACCACCATTTTGGATACTTTGTGAGAAGTTTTATTTATTTTGTCTAGCTTTTTATTCCACACAAAATTTGTACGGTAATTTTGTGAAGTCTGAAAAAAGTGTCAGGTGGTTAGGTAGTAATATCCACCAATCGATGAGTTTTGATTTTTAAAAAAATAAGCATTTTTAAAATTGCCACTGTGCCCAAAGGAGTTAGTTGTCTTTTCGCCCAAATCTTGATCAAATGTTTCACGTCCGCTAATTTTTCAGAATAATTAATATTTGCACAGTTTTGCAAACCGTTGGTAAACCAGATTCCAAGAATTTTGAATATTTGTGGGTTCCACTCCATACCTAAATGGCCCATTTAACGAACAGCAGAATTTTTACAGCTCCCCAACCAAACAGCGCTAGTGTTTTGTTGTTTTTTTCCCCCCCCAGATTCATATATAACCCCGATATACGTCCAAACATTTCCAGTACGTTTATACATGTTTCAAATGATTTTTGTCGCCTGCCAAAAGAAATTCTCTGTGTCATCTGCATACTGAGAAAGCTTATGTTCAACTGTATCTATAACTATTCCACATATGTTAACATTTTCCCGAATCATTAATGCTAGAATTTCAACACATATTAGGAATACATATGGGGATAGTGGATCACCTTGTCTGCATCTGCCGTCTATCTCAAACCAACAAGAAACTTGATCATTAACAAGGACACATGAGTTGATATATTTATAGAATGTTTTCAATCCATTTGCAGAAGCCCGGTTGAAATCCAAACGCTTTCAATACTTTAAACATAAAATATCAGCTCACTGAATCGAATGCTTTCTCGAAGTCAATGTTTAATAAAAGCCCTGGTACGTTGTGTTCTTCTAAATAGGCAATTGTGTCGTAATGAGCCTAATGTTATCGCCTATGTATCTATTCTTAACAAAACCTGTTTGATCCTCATTGATGAGACCAGCTAACACATTTTTAAAGCGGTTGGCTATACACGATGACCCTATTTTATATACAACATTTAACAACGAGATTGGTCTCCAGTTCTTCACAAAGTGTCTTGGTTTATCTCCCTTTTGGTATACATACAATTAGGCCTTGTCTCTGAACACAGGAAAGCTCTCCCTTCAAAATCCGGCATTTAAAGCTCTGACAACAAAAACATCTATTCTGCTCAAAAAAAAAATTTAAAAAAAACCTTTAAATGTTGTGAAACCATCAGTGCCAGGACTTTTGTTGTTTTCCATGTTCTTTAATGCTATACATCTCTCCTCCAGTGTGATTTCACCATCTAAATTATTTCCATCGTCATAGTCTAAATGTGGAATATTTAGAATGAGTTCATCCAGATCACAGTCGTCAACTTCAAATTTTTTTTTGTACAATGATTCATAAAATCCTTCAACCTCGTGAAGAATCTCTGTTTGGTCATTTAAAATATTGCCATGGTTGTCAATTAATCTAGTCATACTCTTGCTTATAAAATGTTGTTTTTTTCTAGGTTATAGAAATAGTTCATCACTTTTTCCCCTTCAACTATCCACCTAGCCCTTGATCTTAAAAGTACCCCTTCTATTCTTTTCTCTCGAATAACCTTTAGCCTTTCCTTCTTTAACTCTATAGCTTTGATCTCTTCTTCGTCTTCCGTCTCTTTTCTTCTGAGCTGTTGTATGTCTTGCTGTATTTCACGTTCCTCTTCATTCGCGGTTTTATTCTTCATAGTTGTGTATGAAATAGTTTTGGACCTAAGATTCTTCAGTAAAAAATCTAGAAATAAATCATCAGAAATTGTAAACTGTAATCGGTGAGAGGAAATCGTGTTACTGCTTCTCTTGCATATGGGCTTACAACATATTCTTGTTTGACATTTTCAATTTCTTTGTTAATATTGTCCAGCCAGTCCTTGTCCTTTAATGATGACGAGTTAAATTTCCAAAAAGTATTACTCTTAATTTTTTTTTTTACCAAACCGTAACCTTAACACAATCATGGAGTGCTCTGTTCTATATCCACATTCAATGGCTGCATCGTCGACAAAGGAAACAACGTGATTTGAAATGAGGAAAAAATCCAACCATGCTTGCTGGAAAGGGTTATTCCTTCTCCAGGTATATCTGTCACAATCCTAATTCAAGTCCATCCAAATATCATTTAATTCTAAATTGTTTATCATGTTGTCTACTGCTTCTCTCGCTTTGGGATTATTAACCCTTTTATAATTACAGTAATCTCTAGCAGGGTCCAAAACTAAGTTAAAGTCTCCTCCAATTACGACATTACCTATACCTAAATTACTAATTTGTTGATTTAAGGTATTATAAAATTCTGGGTCATCTCTTTTGGTCCATATACATTTACAAACAAAAATCGTGTTGTTTAATTTCTGCTAAGACCATGAGGCTATTCCCATTATCGCCCTTGTGAACATTTTTTTTTCTATTTAAGTTTCAAAGTTGTTATTGAAAAGTATTGCCACACCTCTTGCATTAGAAGCATGAATAGAGAAATATCCTAGGTACCCCCATTCAATTGTATATAGCGTTCCATTTTTTTCTTCAAAGTGTGTATCCTGTAGAAAATAAATGGATTTTTTTTTTTTTTTTTTTAGGTAATGGAATACATCTTTTCTGTTTATCATTCAGCCCCTGACATTGACTGAGACAACTGAGACTGCACTACCCATGTTGTTCAATGCGTACAGTTTGTAGATCTATGAAAAAGTCAACGACCAGACGCTTAGATGAGAATAACATAATATATTACATAATATCTACAGAACCAAAACATTACATAATAACTACAGAACCAGCTTCACCTGATACTGAAATAAGTAAAGAGACATAGAGTATAAATCTGAAACCAGAACATGCAAAAAATATGTAAAATATCACAAATACAAGGAAACAAAACAAGCTTGTCAAAGCAAAAGGAAGAGCAAAAAGACATCCGTAAACCCAGCCAAGTGCCCCGCACAGATCAGCGGTTTAGGAGTAAATAAGTTTAGCAAAAGTTCAAAATTCAAATTCAAACAGTGTCAAACAGGCAGAGATGAAATGGCACGTGAGCGCGTGTTTGCCCGTGTTTCCCCGTGTGTGTATCTGTGTGTGTGTGTGTGACTTATTACCAGAACCTGACAAATAGTAAGATAACGTTAAGATTCAAGGGTGTGTGTGTGTGTGTGTATATGTGTGTGTGTGTGTGTGTGTGTGTGCGCGCGCGCGCGCGCGCGCGTCTGTGTGTGACTTGCTTACTATTTGAGAGAGAGAGAGAGAGACAACCG
>JADBJO010013446.1:15000-17500 GCA_016801955.1 Conus betulinus | reverse complement strand
CCCAACAACTTGCCCCAAAGTAGCATCATGTTCTTTGTCTGTTTGTTTGTCCCTCCCTCCCTCTCCCCCCTCCCCCCTCTCTCTCTCTCTCTCTCTCTCTCTCTCTCTCTCTCTCTCTCTCTCAATTGCTCAGTCGCAAACCTTAAATGCCAATCACATGCGTAGGCGCATATACACGCACACACAAAATTTGATACCATTGGTATGCTATTTGTTCGTTATGATAGCCACTTATTTTTGTTTAAAAGAATTAATTGTAACAAAACGACCATAACTAACGCAAGTCCTTATATAACCAAAGCTTTGTATCCAAAATACTAAAACTCGTCAAAGAATGGAGGGGGGGGGGGAGATGTGGGCTTGGAGAGGAAGGGGAGGGGGGGGGGGGGAAGACCGGAGATTTGGGGAGGGGAGGGTGGGTGGGGATCGACAGTGGGGGAGAGGGTGAAGTGAGGGAGGAAAAAGGGGTGGAGGGGGGGGGGATTGTCACCCTTCTTGGCTTTCCTCATGCCTTCCTTGTGGACCCTTTCTTTTCGCTGCAAGGTTGGCCTTATTGGGGACAGGCCAACTGGTGGGACGATTTGTAACAAATTCTACGTACAACTCCATGATGCCGACTCTGTCTGTCAGCCTGTCTGTCTGTCTGTCTGTCTGTCTGTCTGTCTGTCTCTCTCTCTCTCTCTCCTCTCTCTCTCTCTCTCTCTCTCTCTCTCTCTCTTCTCTCTCCCTCTGTCTCTCTGTCTCTCTCTCTCTTTCTCTCTCTCTCTCATTTTTTTCGGGGGGGGGGGGGGGGGTATGATCTGAAAGAAAAGGAAATAATTAAGTATAAAGTCATTTGTTTCATTTATGTTGTTCTCTTTGTATGTGCAGCACATTATCAGTGTGAGAGTGCCAGTACACCAGGCATTAGAACATTAACAAACTCGGACATTTTGCATCAAACGCCAAAACGCTAAAACCAGCAAGACTGTGTCCATTTGTAAGAGAACATACAGACTACGCATGGCGTGTCAGGGAATGATTGGAGAAGAGGGGGGGGGGGGGGGGGGGGGGGGGGGGGGGGGGGGGGGGGGGGGGGGGGAGAAAGAAAAAAAGAAGCTGGTAGTGGAAATTGCTTTCTGGTTTGTTTCGGTTTTTGTGTTGTTGTTGTTGTTGTTTTTGTTTTTTTGTTTTTTTTTTGAGGGGGGGGGGGGGGGGGGGGGGTGGGGGGGGGGGGGGTAGATGCAGAGAACAGTGTGCAGCACAAAAAATGAAGAGGTGGAAATTGGCCCTAGAAAAAAAATCACCGCCTCAGGTGCTCCATTGATCCGACAAACTGATGCCACCAAAAAAGAAACACACACACACACACACACACTCTCTCTCTCTCTCTCTCTCTCTCTCTCTCTCTCTCTCTCTCTCTCTCTCTCTCTCTCTCTCTCACACACACACACACACACACACACACACACACACACACACACACACACAGTGAGAGATAGACCCGACTAGAAACTTAACTGTCAAGTGTTACATGTAAACATGTTTTGGCATGTAACTGAACTAAAAATTTTAAAAAAGGAGGGGGGGGGGGGAGGGAGGGGCTACACTGCATACACGAACTGCTTTTCAACATTTGCTTTGCTTTAAGTTTTATGTGTGATGTCACATTCTTGTTCGCGGACGTAATGTTGGTTAACAAATGCTACCCTCGTAATTGTTCTACTTATCATGTTTCTTTTGTTTTGCTTTCTTCTTAAACAACGACCAGAAAGTATCTCGATACCTAGAGCCCATAATGTAATAGATAAATATATTAAAGCTAGAATTGACGTAACCAAACATTTGTGATATCCGTACAACGGCCGCATATAAATTCTCGTTCCGCCCACCAGCGTTCATTTCTGGCACAAACAGACAGGCGATACGCAGCAGACCAGCAGGAGACACGCACACGATGAGCAGGACTGAAGTACCAATCAGCATTTTAGTCAGCCCCACTTCTCTGGCAGACACTGAAGATGCTGTTTCTGTACGCCATGCTACCACCTGCCGAAGTTTTGATACAGTCATGACTGTTGCCATTAACACCACAATCAGCATTCCACTCTGTAACCCAGCTCCAAAGACAATGTTGTCCACATAGTCTATAAAGTCCTTTTTGCTTAAGTAAAAGAGACTGTGACGGTATAACACATTGCGATTGTGCGGATTCCAGGGTCATAAAAGCATGAAATATAGTATCTGGATACCACTAAAAATACAGGCTTAGGACGATAACATAGACAGCAACGATGATGAGAGCCAACGTCCTGGTGCGAATCAGAGTCCGGTACTGTAACGGCCTGAAGACACAGTAAATCTCTCACAGGCTATCATGGCTGACAGAACAAAGGAGACAAAAGCAAAGCCTTGAAGGCCAGTGACGCGATGGTTGAGGAGAAATATCAAGACGGGACTAACGATCTGAAGTCCAAGAAACTGAAAATAAAACTCCTGGAAGTAGGACACCATGCTAATG
>JADBJO010013446.1:0-10000 GCA_016801955.1 Conus betulinus | reverse complement strand
ATGAATAAATAGATTTTGTGGATTGTATATACTGTAGTCAATGTCAAAGGAAGCTTTTTTTGGAATGGGTGAAAACGTAAGTTTTCCGGCGATATTATTTTTTATATCTATTTTTGTATCTTTTAGAAGATCTGAGGAAAATGAATAAATAGATTTTGTGGATTGAATGTATTGTGCACATTTTCCAAAATCCTTTTCCGAATCTAAATATACCTCTTTTGAGCAAAAAATGTTTTGTGAGAAACTTTTTAAGATGAATTTTAAAGTAGAAGCTTTTCTAATTTCAGATAGAGGTAGAACTCCCACTTCGTTGTATGTCCCTAAGTTTGACGTATGTGTGGGAACCCCAAGGGCAATTTTGAAGGCTTTGCAATGAGTGCTCTGAAGTTTATTTAAGAGATATTTAGGTGCATTAAAAATACTTCCTGAGAATATGTAAGTCTTGAGCATACAAGGGCAGTTGCTAAAACAGTTAAACTTTTAGTGTCTTGCCCCCAAGATTGTTTAATGACAACTTTAAGGAAATTCAGACTTTTTTTTTTGCTTATTTAAAAATATGATCAAGATGAGTATTCCATGTTAGTTTACTACCTAGGATTACACCTAAGAATTAACGCCTTTAACATACTTTAAAATAGTGCCGTCTAAGGTGAAAACTGAAGCTTATTTGGATCATTTCCAGAATTAAAAAGCATCAAATTCGTTTTTTCAGGTGAAATAGTCCGTTTTCGTGTAAAAATGTACTGATTTTATTTAGTTCGTGCTGGTATTTAATTTTAATATAATTCAGTTATCTTAATGGAGTATTTCTTTTCATCGTTACTTTACTCCATAGCCATATATCATCAGCAAACTGAGCCAACTCTGTATCTTTAGAAAGACCTTTGGGTAGATCAGAAATCAAAATATTAAACAAAATCGGAGAAATTACCAATCCTTGGGGTTAAGCCCATTTGTAAAGGTCTTGGGTCAGAATAGGCATTTTCTACTCTTGTTTGAATATGTCTACGATGAACAAAACATTGAATATATTTGTACATGTTTCCATTAATACCAATATTCTTTAATTTAAACAAAAGCTGCTTGTGCCATGCTTGTTCATAGGCTTTTTTGTATATAAAAAAAAAAAAAAAAAAAAACGTTGCAAGTACGTTTTTACGACGTGCAAACTGATGCTTTACATGCGTTGTGAGTCTGACCAAATTCTATTGATGATCTGCCTGCTGAAATGCAGCTTGGTTGATTGGTATGATTGTATGTTTATTACAATGATGAACAAGTCTTTTTTTAAACAATGTTTTCCATCAATTTACATGTATTTGATGTTAATGCAATAGGTCGATAACTATGTATATCTCTGAGTGGTTTCCCCTTCTTGTGAAATGGAACAATAAATAAAATGCCTCCAAATTTTAGCCATGTTACCATCTGTCCAATACTTTTGAAAAAATGAATGCAAAAAATACAGTTTGTGGAAGATGACTTAACATTTCATTAGAACTGCCGTCTAGCCCCACTGATTTATTTTTATTCAAATCCATAATACATTCTTTGACTTCCTGCAATGCTATTGAGGTATTCAAACAATGATCTTCTACTGGCTGTGGACTATTATATGTATTTTTCTTTTCTTCATTTTCACGGTGTTTTTTAGTTCTTAAGTTGTCAATAATACTGTTTCTTGCAAATAGATCAGCAAAAGCTTCAGCTTTATCAACATTTGATGGAAAGTCTGAATTGTTTGATGTGATAGGGCACTGCGGTAAGTTAACCCCATTTTTCATTGTTTTTAAATGTGTCCAAGCTTTTTGCATGTCTTTAAAATTTGACACCTCATTCTCACAAAATGAAGACCAATAATGCCGCTTTGCTTGTGCATTTACTTTGTTTTATGTTTCTGCTCTTTTCTTCTCAAGAAGCTTTTTAATTTTTTCCTTAGGATCTTTTTCTCTTTTATATTCTTTTTATTTTATTCTGTTTCTCTTCTTTAGCCTCTTGACAAGTCTCATTCCACAAAACATTACTCAAACGTTTCTTTGATTTTACAGATTTAACTGTTGTTGTAATTTATTCACCAGCAGCAGAGAGTGCAGTCTTTTGAAATCGATCTTACAATGTTTCTACATCTTGACTATTAATTTGTTCCTCATCAATATAAAATGAGCTTAACAAGAATGAAAATTTATTCAAGTTAGCAAATTTATAACAGTATTTTGGAACTTTATCATGTGTTACATTGTTTGTTTCAGGTCTCATCGTTTCAAATGTAATGACAATAGGTAGATGGTCACTATTTAATGTGTCATTAAGAGTTTGCCAATCACAAGAAACCGCTAGCTCTGGGGATATTAATGTTAAATCTATGGCACTAGGATTATGTTTGGGATTGTCTGGAATGCGAACTATATTGCCATTGTTTAAAAGGTAGAGAGATGAGTCAACTATGTTCTCAATAAAGCGGTTACTAGTTATGACTTGACATCCTTTTTCCCAAAATGGCGAACGGGCATTAAAGTCACCACTGACAAGATATTGATTTGACTGGTCTGACCAAATCAAGTGAAGCCATTCTGTGCTTGTATCATGTGGACCTCGTGGTAAATAAACAGAAACAATTGTTAGTACATTACAATCTACCTGTACCTTTACTGAACAAGCATGCAGTCCGGGAACATCTGGTGGATAAAGAGTGGTTGTGATGGATCGACAGTTCCATTGAAATACCTTAAAAACTTTATCTGCCATGAGTAAAATAAGAGGACAAAACATTGATTAATTTACTTCATTTTTTTTTTTTTACATATTAGGCATACATAGATATGTAAGGCACAAGATGAAGATAAATGTATGACAGTCCTAATTACGTTGGATTCAACAATGTTTAGGAAGCAAAATAATATTCGTTTGCTTAAATATAAAAGGGCCGATCATGTATGCTGCTCCAAGGGTAGAAATGCAGTTCAACTGGGTGGGGATGTAAGGACCTAGGGTTGAGGCAGCGGCACCGTGCAGTCTTCTTTGGCCTGGTCCAGAGTAGCCCATTCAGATGATGCCCAATTGTTCTGGCGAGGATACTGGTGCCCGTGAAGGTAGGGTGGAGACCGTCATGGAGGATGTTGTTGGTCGTAACTGGAAGCCGCGAGTGACTGACAAGGGAAACGTTTTCCATGTTACACAGCTCAGAAGCTACTATGGCGTTGAACAAATCTGCCTTTACGTTCAGTTGGGAGTCCTTGACAGGCGTCACCTTACTGATGACCAATTTCATTTGGGGACAGCTGTTAGAAATGCCTTTGATGCATTTCACAAGTTCATCAGCGCAGCTTGCAGGTGTTGTGTTCTTTAGGTCATTGATTCCACAATGGACTAGCAGTGCATCGTATGATTCGTTGGCTTTCTTGAGTGCTGGTTTGATTTCACTTATTTTGAAGGCTTTTTTTTCGTTTTGCCTCCGAAAGACTTCCCAAGTCTGTTCCTGTTGATTTTATTATATAAATATTTGTGTGTGTGTGTGTGTGTGTGTGTGTGTGTGTGTGTGTGTGTGTGTGTGTGTGTGTGTGTGTGTGTGTGTGTGTGTGTGTGTGTGTGTGTGTCTTTCTTGTGTTAATGTTTCTTTCTAGTAATAGAGTCTGTTTATATTTTAGTTTTCTGTTCAATGAATTAAAGACAAGTAAATGAAAGTACTTTTTTTTCCTGAGTTATATCTGCTAGCCATCAAACCCCACTCTCCTGTCGACTCACACACAATGTCCTTGGCAGGGGATCACTAACCCTCCTCCCCTCTCACTCCACCCAACACGCACATCCCTTCTCTTCATTTCCGCGCAGGCCATTCTTGCACAGAATAGCTAGCTGCGAAGTTAAACCTCAGGTTCCTATGTGTGTATCTGACACTGTTGTGTGTGCAGCGAGCACTGGGTTTCTACTTTGATGGCCAGGGTCACCCAGTGAACTCGGTTTGCAGCTGGTTCACTGTTCTTCCACAGTAGGGGATCCTGACGCGTGTGTGAGCTAGTTGGACATGTGTTATCTATACAGCTCATACTGCTGTCTCTTGGCACAGGGACTGTGTGTTCTATAGGTCAGCCGGGCTGGCTTGGACGATGCCATATTACTTGGTTTTCAAATGCGCACAGCTTACACACCGTCTCCATTCTTTTGAAAAAGCAGGAATGCGTTCATGTGTTCACACACACACGCACGCACGCACGCTCTCACGCACGCACTCACTACACCATACAGAGACCTGTTATCCACAGTGAAAGGAAGCAAAATGAGATAGTATGGTAATGCATCAAGATCAACAGGACTTTGCCAAAACCACTCTACAAGGAACTGTGCGAGGAGGCAGAAAGTGAGGAAGACAGAGAAAGAGAGACTGGGGGACAACATCAGTGCATGGACTGGCCTCACACTCAGCAAACCGCCTAAGAGCGTCTGAGAACTAGGAAGAGTGGAGGAAGGGGGCTGTTAAAAGTGTTTACAGATGGGTCGGTAATGGAATCCTCTGACAGTGGTTCAGGCTTTATAATACCAACCTTAAATGTCAGGAAATCATATTATGTAGGAAAGGGGTTTTCTTACTTTGTGTTGATTCCAAATCTGTTTTACAATCACTAGAGCGTTGGGACTGCAAAGCTAGAAAAGAGTTGCTTTTTGAAATAAAAAATTTACTGCATTGTTTCATAACACTAAGAATAAGAATTTTTTTGTTGGGTCCCATCTCACTGTGGTATAAAGTGGAATGAAATAGCAGACAGTCTTGCAAAAGAAGGAGCAAACAGAAACACGGAAAATTTACTAAACAATCCCTTAGATCTATGCTCTTTGAATTTATCCAAATTATGGAAAAATGTATGCATAAGCAGAATTCTAGTCAAAAAAAATGGCTACTTTACCGTCGTGCCCAAGGCACATTGTTAGATTAATTCATAAATTAAGGCTGAATACATGGAACACTAAATATTCTCATGGTATTTCTTGTGTCTGCAGAGAAAACATTTCTGTACATCATCTTTTGTTTGAATGCTCAGTGTTGACCCCGCTCTATCAGGAGAAAGGTATTCAGATGAATAACTTTGATAATGTCAATACTGTCTTATATGGTTCATATGTTGCTGAAATTGCTATGGTTATTTCGCAGTCACAGGTTGCAAAATTTTTATAAAGATCAATAATTTGGTGTACCGCTAGGGTATTTCACTCATGTCAATATGCATACATCAGATGTGGGTTTGAAAGTTCAATCATCTCTGAGTGCTCCCAGATGGTTTGCTTCGCTTCCGTGCAGTCGAAATATTCTATATTCACTGGAAACACAACGACACTGGTATGTTCACAGCCTGTGGGGAGTTTTTCTTGTAAACAGTGTTTTTGATGTGTGTGTGTGTGTGTGTGTGTGTGTGTGTGTGTGAAGTTTCCTTGTCGAACAATTGTTTTACTTTGTGTGTGTGCGTGCGTGCATGTGTGTGTGTGTGTGTGAAATGCAGGCGTTTGTATGAGCATTTGAATGGATGCTGGGTAGGGGAAAGGAGGGTAGAAGCAGTGTGGGTCTGTCTGTACACGAGGAAACGGACCAAGCACCTGCATCCCGTGTGGGCTTGTTTCTCGTGTAAAACAGACAGTATCACCCTGTTTGTTGAACCGCTTCGTAATTTTAACAACATGCAAAAATGTCGTTAAAAGGAGGGATGGTTAGGGGAAAGCTCACGTTGGTCTTCCACTGCACGGTTGGAGCATGTGGGACACTTGTTTTTAGTTTTGGTTTTTTAAAAACATCATGGAGGGAAGCAAAGGACACCGGAGGAGTTTGGGGCAGGCTGTTCCATATGTTTGAACTTGGCAGCAGGGACTTAGGGTCATTCAGGGTCACAGCCATTCAGGGTCAAGGTGATTCAGGGTCACGGCCTTTCAGGATCAAGGTCATGCAGAGTCACAGTCATTCAGGGTCACTGTGATCCAGGGTCATGATGGTTCAGGGTCATAGTGATTCAGGGTCATGTGATTCAAGGTCACGGTCAATCAGGGTAACCCTCACTCGTTTTCGAAAAGAATGATTGCTCTAGGAGTGTTATGATCACCCACCACAACCACTACCCGGTATAGTACTCACCAACCTCCATACGCCTGCCAATGTCATCATCACCACCACCACCACTACCACCACCCAGCATAGTACTCATTGACCTCCACACCCTAGGCAATGGCATGATCATCACCACTACTACTACTACTACCACCACCCGGCATAGTACGTACCGGCCTCCTCATCCCTGCCAATGTCACCACCACCATCATCACCATCACTACCACCACCCGGCTAGTACTCACTGACCTCCACACCCCTGCCAATGTCACGACAATCACCACCACCACTCCCACCACCACCATCACCCTTTATCCAGCCTTTGCTAGCATCATGATCGGGGAAGACGAAGATTCTGAATGATTAATATTCACAACCCTGAACGAAGTACAAGTTGGAATGAAATGAACCTGGTCCATTTTCATGCATTTGATGTCAGTGCTTGGTTCGCACGAATAAGGGGCTTCAGAGCTGTGAATCGATCATTAAAGTTGAACATACTAGAGATGCTGAAAACCAAAAAAAAAAAAAAATTCCACAAGGCAATTGGGGGTGGGGGGTGGGGGAGTGCCTTGGCGGATTATTTTTGGTCGACAGATGCTGTATCTTAGCGCAGAAGGAACTGAACACAGAAGACCATTCCAGAGCCGGTTTGGGAGTAGACAAATACGTTTTGGTGGTGTCGGTCAGTTCTCACAACACACACACACACACACACACACACACACACACACACACACACGCACACACACACGCACACACACACGCACGCACACACGCACACACACGCACGCAGGCACGCACGCACGCGCACACACACACACACACACACACACACACACCACACACACACACACACACACACACAGGGGTACAAACGCTACATAGACACACATTGACTCAGACTCTCTCTCTTTCTCTCTCTCTCTCTCTCTCTCTCTCTCTCTCTCTCTCTCTCTCTCTCTCTCTCTCGTTCGTTTAGAAATAGTTAGTTAGTTAGTTAGTCTTTATAGGGTCCAGCGGACTACTAGGAGCCAATCAGGACCTCAGCTATCATATCTTCTGAGTCTCTAGATACAAATATCCACACTAGTATTAACACATCGCTTAAAATTTATAAGGACAAAAGCACAATTATCTGTTTAACTCCAGCAACTCCTATATACATTATTAAAACACTATAATTTATCAAATAAATAAGTTTACCTCTTTCAAAAAGAAAAAATAAGATCCACTGGAATCTCACGAAAAAGAACTGATAAATCACTGGTGGAAAAAGAACTTCTCTCTGATACACATCAAATCAGCACATTCAGTCAAAAAATGATTAACACTGAACAAGCTGTCACTTGCAACGCACCATGGAGGGTCTTCCCTTCTGAGTATCCAACTGTGCGCGTTATCTAGCTGTGCCCAGTATGTAACCGTGACAAAACCGATTCCTCTTTACGGTTACATACTACCGATGGGAAAGGATTGATTAAATCTGGGCAAATTTTTAACAATTTATTATGAATTTGATTAGACCATTCCCTCTGCCACAGTTCACGACAATACAAACTAGATTTATGACAAAGATCTGAGTGAGGAACAAACTGCACAGGCCTCCTGGAAAGACTTGCACCGAGAGCTTGTTTGGATGCATTGTCTAACACTGAGTTACCATAGATTCCCATGATGACTGGGGACCCAACCCAACAGAAAACTATACGATTTCCCGAAGAGACAAGCTGAGTATGAAGATCATGAATATCCGCCCAAACTGGATGTGAAACTTCTCTTGTCGATAAAGCCGACAGTGCCGACAATGAATCCGATAAAAATAAGGAAATCGTTCTGATCTGACCTGAACACCGCACTGAGAACCAGATTTAAAGGCTTCAGTTCAGCAGTATAAACAGACGACCAATCCCACAATCTTAAAAAGGTAGGCTCCTGAAAATTGTTATCACACACAATGGCAGCTGCAGCCCTCTCATCTTTTTTTAGAACCATCTGTAAAAATCTTGGTAAAATCTTTATAAAGTTCACATTGCTCAAGATAAAGTTGTTTATATGCAGCACTCGAGGTGACTTCCTTTCGAAATTGAGTTAATATTAATTAATCTCTGGATTGGCTACCATCATCAACAGCGATGGAAATGAAATGAGGCAGGGAACAGTAAACAATAAACAGTAAACAAGTGGGGTAGTCTTTGCTCCCATAAGGAAACCTAACACAGGGTAACTTTTTTTCAAGACTGGCACAGCCTTTTAAATTTGAATAAAGTCAGACAATTACAAAGACGAACAATCTAATAGTGGGGGGAAAACAAGTGCAGGCCAACAACTAAATTGTCTTCATAGTAATGACTTGGCAAAACTTTGAACTTAGGAGGGAGAGGGGGTGTCAGCAGGAGGTTGAAGATGTAAAAACTGGGAAAATGAAATTAAGAAAATATGAAAACTCTTTCAGTGGCTGCCCAAGGGAACCATCGCAATCCCTTTCAAAGGCAGATATATTTGTATTGCCTGCTCCGAGGCCTTTCGTCCGCTGGGTCGGAACTCATCAGGGAGACACGGCTGGCTGTATCTGCGCTCCTGGCGTCAAATAGAGACACACCACAGTCCATAATACAGTGGTGTTCTCACCACCAAGGGTGCAAAAAAGAATCCAATAGCACCCCCAAAGCAGCCAGCGAAGAGTAGTAAAGGAAACCAAATGAAAGGGTGGGGAGGAAAAAGTTGCTGAAAAACTACAGATATTATGCAGATAGTATAAAATGTAGGGGGCAATCTTTAAGCCTACGCTTGAGGATCCACCCAAGGATGCAAGGGAGATCAGAAGACAAACACAAAGACAGACAGAAACAAATACAAGTAACCTCGATTTAATCAAAACGAAATTGGAAATGAAATGAGGCAGGGAACAGTAAACAATAAACAGTAAACAAGTGGGGTAGTCTTTGCTCCCATAAGGAAACCTAACACAGAGTAACTTTTATTCAAGACTGGCACAGCCTTTTAAAACTTGAATAAAGTCAGACAAATACAAAGACGAACAATCTAATAGTGGGGGATTGTCTTCATAGTAATGACTTGGCAAAACTTTGAACTTAGGAGGGGGGGGGGGGGTGTCAGCAGGAGCTTGAAGATGTAAAAACTGGGAAAATGAAATTAAGAAAATATGAAACTCTTCAGTGGCTGCCCAAGGGAACCATCGCAATCCCTTTCAAAGGCAGATATATTTGTATTGCCTGCTCCGAGGCCTTTCGTCCGCTGGGTCGGAAACTCATCAGGGAGACACGGCTGGCTGTATCTGCGCTCCTGGCGTCAAATAGAGACACACCACAGTCCATAATACAGTGGTGTTCTCACACCAAGGTGCAAAAAAGAATCCAATAGCACCCCCAAGCAGCCAGCGAAGAGTAGTAAAGGTGCCTACGCTTGAGGATCCACCCAAGGATGCAAGGGAGATCAGAAGACAAACACAAAGACGACAGAAACAAATAACAAGTAACCTCGATTTATATCAAAACGAAATTTGGAAATGAAATGAGGCAGGGAACAGTAAACAATAACAGTTATAACAAGTGGGGTAGTCTATTCGCCCCCATAAGGAAACCTCTGCACAGTGGTAACGATTGTTAGTATCAAGACGGGCACAGTACCTTTGTTAAACTTGAAATACAGTCAACCACAAATAACAACTACACATCATCAGATGGGGGAGAAAAACAAGCGCAGTCCAACACCTAAATTGTCTCATAGTAATGACTTGGCAACACTGTTGTGAACTTGGCAAATACAAAGATAGTCGCCCTTTGCGCGAGGATTGCGATGGCTATTTCCCGTCGGGCAGCCACGGAAGAGTTTTTTTCATATTTTCTTATTTCATTTTCCGCATTGTTCACATCTGTTCAACCTGCCTGCGAC
>JADBJO010013445.1:37500-52444 GCA_016801955.1 Conus betulinus | reverse complement strand
TTTTTTATTAGAGATGTTCCTTGATCTTTATTCTACCCAGTCTATACCCCAGTTGGCTCCATCTTTTCCAAACAGGTTTCGTTCCATATCATTTCCATGACTGCCACATCTGTTTGGAGACCTGTGATAGTTTTGCTTGGCATTGTTACTGGGCTGGGTTGTGTTGTATTTAGGAGGTGCATTGCTACACTGTAGTGTGCCTGATTGTACAGAGTGCAGGGATAGTTTTGCTATTGAATTGAATCAAACTGACAAACTGTGTTGTGTTGTATTGTGGCACTTTGTGTGAGTTGCATGTGTATTGTATTGCATTGTATTGATTGCCATGTATAGATTTATCATTTACAAGAGATTGTATCTGTGGAGCTCATGTGAACTTCCAGGCCAGTTCTCTACGGCGGATAAAAACAGGTCGTAACCCCAGTTCAGACGTACCTACACCCCCCCCCCCCGCTTTCTCTTGGGCTAACGATCAGGTCATTTTAAGCAACCAGTTCTACAGTGAATATTCCCTTGTTGCGCAGCGGATTAACTTTCCTTTTAAACGTATGTAAACTGAAGGCCCTAATACCAGATCGCCCATTTCAGGCTCCCTGAGTGCCCCCGTGTGTGGGGGTGGGTGGTGTGGGATGTGTGACTGTCGTGGGTGGGATGTGTGTGTGTGATTGTGTGTGTGTGCGCCCCCCACCCCCCCCCCTCTCCCCCCGTGTGTGTGTGAGCTGCGACGCGCGCGCTCGCGTGAGTGCTGTGCGTGAGGCGTGTGTGTGTGTATGTGAGGGTGGAGGGAGAGAACTAGAACGAAAGAGGAAGAGACAGAGGGACACAGAGGACAGAGACAGACCAGAAAGAGACGCAGATACACGCGGGGAAAACATAGGGGGGGCTAGGGGGGGAAAGGAAGGCCGTGAGAGAGAGTGTCTGTGTACGGCAGGGCTGGAGAGAGAGACGATAGACGAGAGAGAGAGATGGAGACGGGAATAGTGAGAGGCGCGACCGAGAGAGAGAGACGCGATATATGACAGACAGACAGACAGACAAGGGCCCAGGAGGTGTGTGGATGTGGAAAACATTCTATCTCGAGAACACCAAACTCAGAAATCCTTTAAGGCAGATCAAGATAGAGATTTTGGGCCAAGCATACACCTCGAGTGTTTCAATCCAATGCGGCACTTTGCTTGGAAGAGAGAGAGAGAGTAAGAGAGCGAAGAGAGAGAGAGAGAGATTGAAGGATAGAGAAAGAACCGACGAGAGAGAGATGAGAGAGAGAGAGACTGGACTGGAACAAGAGAAAGTGACCATGAGACAGATGGAAAGACAGAAAGAAGGAGAGAGAGGCAGAGAGAAAGAGGAGAACATGAGAGACAGACAGACTAGACAAACAGACATACAGACAAGACGACAAGACAGACAAGACAGACAGACCGACAGACAGAGAGAGAGAGAGAGAGAGATAGAGAGAGAGAAGAGAGAGAGATCCTGATGTAGATTTGGTATTCATAATCATTCAAGCGTCAGGAAGACCTGAGCCTCATTGGTTCATCAGGATGTCGGACTGACGCATAGTATGGGTTACATTGATACCATCTTTTTGTCTCAATCCCATTCAACAAACAAACAAAACCAGACTCATTCAAGTTAGAGGTAGGATGCCTTTGTTTGTCCTCACGTCAACCCTTCAACTGAGAGGCACATTCAATGGCCATAATTCTGCGTCCTTCTACTATTACCCAATAGCGTGGTTGACTCTGCTTTGGCCGCAGGAGAATAGGCTCTTTTTGAAGGGCCGGTCCACTCCCAGAGCTTCAATTTCGTTTCTCCAGTTTAAGCTGTGTGGTTACACGCCGTTTTACTGATGGTGACTGGCGCCCATTTTGCTCGGCATTGTCTACGACGGCTACGCTTCTCTCTGCATCACTCTCAAACACCTCTTCTTTCTAAGGTCTATCGTCGTGGCAATCACTCTCGACGCATAAAATTCACTTGGACCATCCCCCTCACCCTCACTCTTGCCTTCGTTCGTTTCTTGGTATGCCTCTTCCCATTCCCAATGGAAAGGGATCCCTCCAAAAAGGGAAAAGGAAAAGAACTCCATCTCCCCATGTCCTCCTCTCTACTAATACCTCCCCTACCCCTTCTCTCCCTCCCACTTACACCCCCCCACTCCCTTATTTTTTCATTTCCTCTGCATATAGACTGCAGCTCCTGGAATGACGAAGGAATGGAGAAGGAGGCAAATGCATTGAGGTTAAGGGATTAGGTGAGAGGTGAATGCTGAAAACGAAATTTGAGTGACGCATGGGGCATTCAATGAACAACGATGGGCGGTTTTGATTGTCAGGGATGAGGAATATTACCAAGCCACTAAGTTTAGCATGTCATAAAATTCTTTGACGGACATTTTGAGAGAGAGAGGGAGAGAGAGAGAGAGAGAAGGAGACAGAGAGAGATAGAGAGAGAGAGAGAGAGAGGAGAGAGAGAGAGGGAGAGAGAGGGAGAGATAGAGCACATTCGTACGGACAAAGCACCAAATGAAAAAAAAATAGTACATTTAACTGTACTTATCGAAAAAAACATCTAAACATCATCACGTGGCAACAGATTACTCGTATGACACCATCTTGATCTTTGAAGAGCCGCCTTGCAATACAACCTTCAGGACACGTAATGTTGAACAACCTCTCACTTCTCCACTTCCTCCTACCCACATATTTTTATAAGAACAGCGAAATTCTGAAATAGTGAGTAGTCATTTTCCTACTACCGTGACCCCCTCCGGTACGCCTACGCCGTCCACAAAGAAGATTTTTGGTCATAAAAGCTGCTCTGGATAAATCATCATATCAGGTGCTATGATCACGGTACCCTAGTATTTTCACTCAGCACCCAACACTTCTCACCACTTCTCCAGATACGCTTTGAGTACTAGCTATTATCAATAGACTGGCTGGCATCCCATTTCACTTAGAACACTTAGCCCTTCTCGAGTTTTGGTCTCGAATGCCTCTTCTTTTCAAGTTCTAAGCGTGCTGTAAATGACATCCACTATCTCCCCCTCTCCTTCACGCTTCCCCCCTCTCTCTCTCTCTCTCTCTCTCTCTCTCTCTCTCTCTCTCTCTCTCTCTCTCTCTCTCTTCTATATCCATCAACTCTTCACTGCGCACACCCCAGTTCTCCCTTACTTCGCCCTACCTTACCATTCTCCCCTACCTCCTCCTCTCCCCCCCCCATCCTTCAGTTTTTTCATTCCATCTGCGAATAGAGCCTCGCAGTTCTCAGGAGGGGACAGGATACAGAAGATCAGGTGAGAAGTGACATGCTGAAACGAGTTTGGGTGATGAGGGGCAATGCCACCTGTGTTTGATTGTCAGATGGATGGGAACTTAGCGAAACACAGTAAGTTTTTGTCTTTTTATGAAACTGTTCCGAGTAGTTGAGAGGAGAGAGAGAGAGAGAGAGAGAGAGAGGAGAGAGAGAGAGAGAGGACCTTTTTAGAGAGATTTGATAGCGATTGCATGAGACATAGAATCCACAGTAAGTGACCACAGCTCCATATGATTGAACTTGATCTTTGAACTGTAGTTAACTGGAAAATAGAAATGATCTGGCAAACATATCAAACGACAACACAGTACTTTGACAGCGACAGGTTTTTACGTTTCAGGAATGGTACAAACCCGCACCACGTCACTTCCCTTCCTGAGAATCTTTTATATATGAAGGCAAAAGCTCCAAACATTACCTTCAGCTTCCTGCCACCCCACAAGCGCGCCCCTACACCTAAAGGGTTGGGTGGCATAGAGCTGAGTAACTTGATATTCCAACAGCAGAAGAGCATATAGGTAGATAGATAGATAGATAGATGTCGATAGATAGATAGATAGATAGATAGATTAGAGTAGATAAAAATAGAAGATAGATAGAGAGAGATTGATAGAGAGATAGAAGAGACAGAGAAGAGAGACGGCCAGAGACCGATACGGAGAAGAAGAGTTTGCTTTGATACTTTATTATTGTTTTAGTGTTTGAAAAAGAGTTCTGTGCCTCACACCTCTTCATCCAAGATGTCACACTAGGTCAAACTAAGTTACATTGACACACCCTTGATAACTTTTCTGGGGATGAAACAACAAACAACGCACAAACGAACTAGCAAAAACCCAGAAAGACTTTTCAATTACAAGGAAGAATACGTCTTTCCAATTCTCTTTCAACAACTCTTCACCAGCCAGCACATTCATGGCAGCAGAGCGGCATCCTATAACCTTTATAGAGCGTGTGGTTGACTGTGGCACAGGGAAATGTACGTCGCTATCAAGCACTAGACCACTTCCAGAGCTTTTGTAAAGGTCTCCATTAGTCTCTGGTGTACAAGCTGTTATTAACGGTGGCAGGCGCCCATTTTGCTCGAAGCATTACTCTTCCCCGCACCAGTCTATGATGCTGCGCTTCTTTTTCAATATCTAGTCGTGCTGTAAATGCCCTCTAATACCCCACATCCCCCTTTCCCTTACCTCTCACCTTGTCCTCGTCCTCGCCCTCTCATTCATTCCCATTTTCACATCCATCCAACACCTCATTCCTCGCCAATCTCCCTTTTGTTGTCCCTCCATTACCCCCTCCTACCCTTCCCCTCCCCCCCCCCACATTGGGGGTCAGTTTTTATACCTTCTGCATAATAAGAGTACTGTAATTCTCAGAATGGGGGCTGGGGGGGGGGGGGGTCGGGGGGGGGGGGGGGGGGGAGTAGAAGGAAAAGAATGGTCAGTGTCAAGGAATCATGTAAGAGATAACATGCTGAAACGACTATGGGTGACGTGAGGACGTGCATTCGGTGAACACACTCCAACTGGCTGTTTTTGATTAGCAAGGATGGGAACATTAACGAAGTTAGATAAGTTCTCACATGTCATGAAATGGTGGGTGGATCACACACACCACACACACACACACACACACAACACACACACACACACACACACATACATATATATATATATATATATATATATAATATATATATATATATACATATATATATATATATATGCATGTATGTGTGTATGTTTGTATGTATACAAAGAGAGAGAGAGAGAGAGAGAGAGAGAGAGAGAGAGAGAGAGAGAGGACCAGTCTTCATTTGAAGAAATACGAAAGTTAAAATTAACTCATCTAAACGATCTTTTTTCAATAATCACATGGCAACGTATGAAACGGACAACACAAGACTTTTGAAGCGACAGGCAGCATTTCAAGGACATATGAATATCATATCACTTTGCTTCTGTAGAATGTTTTATATGAATAGCAAAATACGGATTTATACGTACGTTCCTATTGCCCCCACAACGCTCTCAGAAGAACTCATCTAAATTGTGTAGGAATGTTACCATATATAGCTGGTATAAACTGGTGACTTAATGCTTTGACAACAGGAGAGCAGGGGGGGGGGGAGAGAGAGAGAGAGAGAGAGAGAGAGAGAGAGAGAGAGAGAGAGGAGAGAGATTTTTGAGAGAGAGATTTGTTTGATTTGATCTATTTGATTCTAATTTGGTACTATCAATTCAATCGAGTGTTTGGAAGAGCTGTTTCTCATCAGTTTATCCTAAGTATCAGACCGGGTTGAAATAAGATACACTGACACAAGATAAACTCTCTCTGGGGCAAAAAAAAACACCAAACTGACAACACACAAAGAAAAGAAAACAGACAAATCCAATTAAAAGGAAGACGCCTTTCCTTCTCTAGCGACATCTCTTCACGATGGCGCATTCGGCCGCCTTGGAGTGGTGTCCCCCCGATAACCTTTCACAGTAGCGTGTCGACTCTGACTGGCGACGGGAGAGTTATCTCACTTTGAAGGACCAGATCACTTTCCAGAGCTTCTCACTGTCTCTCCAGTGAAATTTTGTGTACAAAAGTGTTATCAATGGATGCTGCCGCCCATTTTGCTTCGTCAGTACTATTTCCCACTCTCTGCATCGTCTCAAAAAGCCTCTCTCTTCAGTCCAAGGTCTAAGCCGCTGCAACGTAAAATCACTCCAGGCATCCACTTTACCCTCACTTTTCGCTTTCGTTTCTCTTCCATTTCTCCATTCCACATTCTCAATCCCATTGAATCTATTCCCCCTCTACAACCCCCCCTCTCTCGTCTCTCCACTTATCCCCTCCCCCCCCCCCCCGTCCTCCTCTTTTTTTTTCACTTTTTCTATTTTTTGTTTTCCCACCCATGCCTACCCATCTGGGCGGGTACTCGACTAAAGCATTCCTTTTGCAGAGACACGTGCCAGTTGCAGTGATCGGCGGACGGGCTCCTCGTGCGCAGGAATTAGACTGGAAGGGGGGATGGTCGACGATGGCGCCCCTGGTAACCGCGATGGGATTAGGTCGGTAGAGGGGTGATGTGAACGTGCTGGAACTAGTAGAACGTGTTGGGTTGGGGACGTGCATTCCGCTGTTAAACAAAAACGGCTGTTTTGGGGGGGTCGTCAGGGATGGAATAAGTACCGAAGCGAACTAACTATTTGGTTGGCTGTGTCATGCACAGCTGGGTGTTGGACGGATGGAAGGACGACGAGCGACCAAGAGGGAGGGAGAAGAGCGAGAGACGAGGAACCCAGAGCGAGAGAGATGGAGAGAGAACGAGAGAGAGGGAGAGAGAGAGGAGAGAGGAGAATGACCTCAAGAGAGCGCTAGACATGAGAGACCCACACGCCCCCGAGAGAGAGCAGAGGCTGAGACAGACGTACAGACCATGAAGAGGGGAAAACAAGAGAGACGATAGACAGAGACACAGGAGACACAAACGAGGACAGAGATCAGAGACAGCGAGGGACAAGAACCAGAATATCTTCAGTTCACAGGTCAACGGTCCATAGACAAAAAAAATATGCTGATGTGAATCTTTACTAATTCTTTGAAGAAAAAAAAACTCACATGGCAAATAAACAATGAACATGGCTTTGGCGAAGTGCAACACTTGCAAGAATGTTAAAAATCACAAACACTTGTCTTGCTTTACAATGCCCTTATAATCATAAGCGATAATTCGAACCAACACAACCCAAGCCCACTGCCATCGTTGATCTTATCTAAACTAACGCTTGGGAATGTTTAAATTATCATGAGTCAGTTGGTATAAACTGGTAAGCTAATATTTCATCAGCTTGAAAAGAGAGAGAGACGAGAGTAGAGAGAGAGAGGAGAGAGGGAGATCGGAGAGAGAGAGAGAGACAGAGAGAGCGGAGAAGAGACCAGAGAGAGAGAGAGAGAGAGGAGAGGAGAGCGAGAGATAGAGAGAGGAGACGAGAGAGAGAGAGAGAGGACTCTGCAACTCTGAAAGCTGTGGATGGTTTAATGAATCGGACATTGGCCCATGTTATGGTGGGGGTTTTACAATTCTCAACATGTTTAGGATTGATGGGCCAGCTTATTGCATAAGACAACTCAGTGGAGCATTAAACCGGAGCACAGACACACACACAATACAAAGGACATACAGACACACATACACACACACACCACACACACACACCACACACACACACACACACATACCACACACGCACACGCAACACACACACCCACGAACATACACACACACACACACACACACAAACACACACACACACACACACACACACACAAACATACACACGACGCCAGCACGGAACGCACCACACGCACCCCCAAACCAAACCACAAACAGACCACACAACACGAACACACATACCACGACACAACGAGAGACACACGAGATATCACACACAGAGAGAGAGAAGGCACCGAGAAGAGAGATGACTGAGAGGAGAGAGAGGCGAGAGAGAGAGAGAGAGCCCGATGTCTTCCCCGAGAGGACGATGAGAGAGCCTGCAGAGAGCCGAGAAACGTCGATTGCCAAGTCTTGAATCCCAATTCACTCAGGGACTCAGGAAGTTGGCCAGCGTATTATAAAAGTCTTTTTTTGTCAATGAATAGAGCAGGGCGAACAATCATTGATTCATTTTCAGATGCAAACAGCATTAAACTTAAGTTTATGAAAGACTGTGTTGTAATACCTGGGGGGGCTGTATTGTTCTCTGAACCCTTCATACAACTGGCATTGTAAAATGAAGTGTGTCTCTGTCTCTCTATTCAAAATTCACACATTGGACACACTATATACTCATTTTCCCTGATCACATTCCTCCAGAAACGCACTCCAATGTACATTTGGTTATGAACACACCTAATTTTACTCTCTGATTAGATTTATTCTTGCCTGTAAATGACACTGATTTTAGGTATGGGGCCAAAATTAAAACACACTCTAAATATTCTGTAAAAATGGAAGTGGTCACTCTGAGTTTATTTCGGTATGCCATTGTGCTTTGTAAATCTTAATCAGAGAGAGGAGAGAGAGAGAAGAGAGAGAGAGAGAGAGAGAGATGAGAGAGATAGAGAGAGAGCGTTTGGAGAAGCGTAGTACTTAGTACTTATGGTTTCTGTTTTTGGAAGAGCCTCAGAGAGAGAGGGGGGAGGAAGGAGAGAGAGAGAGAGAGAGCGAGAGAAGAAGAGAGAGAGAGAGACTTGAGGAGGGGAGCTTGACTTTAGTACTTCAGTTTCTGGAACAACGAGAACAGAGAGCCCTCACACGAGAGAGAGAGAGAGAGAGAGAGAGAGGAGAGAGAGAGAGAGAGAGAGATAGAGAGAGAGAGAGAGAGGAGCTGACTTTTAGTACTTTTAGTTCTCTTTCAGTTTTCGATACAGGAACGAGCCTCCAGAAGGCGCCTCAAAGAGGAGAGAGAGAGAGAGTGAGAGAGAGAGAGAGAGAGAGAGACAGAGACTAGAGAGAGACAGAGAGAGACAGAGACAGAGACAGAGAGAGAGTGAGAAGAGAGATTGAGAGCTGACTTTAATACTTATCATTATTTCAGCTTCTGGAAGAGCCATCATATGGTCATCCGAGCTGTCAGATTGTGTGTTGAAGTCAGTTACACTGACACGAGATGAACAAACAAAAGCCCCAGACAAATTCAGTTCAAAGAAACGTACGTCTTTCCTTCGTTCACAACAGCTCTTCTCAACATCGCATTCGACAGACACGGAGCGGCAATCCTTATTAACCTTCCCAACAGCGTGGTTTGACTCTGATTGGCCATGGGAGATTTACCTCGCCTTCGAGTCTAGACCACTGCCAAAACTTTTCTTAAGTTCTCCAGTTCAGTTTTGTGTAACTCGCCGTTAAGCATCAATGGTGGCTGGCGCCCATTTTTGCTCGGAGCAATTACCTCTTCTCTGGCAGTGGTCTTAAAACGCCCTTTTCCTTTCAAAGTCTACTCGTGCCGTAAATACCCTCCACCATCCCAAACTCCATCAACCCCCCCTTCCTTCACCCCCCCCCATACGCACATCTCCTTGTTTGTTTCTTCTCACTCCCGCCCGCTCTTCTAACGCCGCAACCTACGTCCCATCCAATTCCTGATACCCCCCTCTTCCCTTTTTGTTTTCTCCACCACTCCTTGCCCCCCCCCCACCACCCCCACCTCCGACCTCTCTACTTCCTTTGTCCTCTCCTCTTCTCTCCCCTTTTCATGTATGCTACCTACAGAGTCTGAAGTTCTTAGGATGGGGGGAACAGATTAGAAGGAAGCGAATAGTTGGCGATGAAAAAATAAGGTGAAGGGTAACAGGGTGACACGAGTTTGAGGGATGAATGTCCATTTCGTTCGGTCAGCATCAAGCTGATTTGGTCGTCAAGGTTGGGGAAATAAACAAAGCAAATTAGTTTGGTGCGTGTCAAATGACATTCTGGATGGGTGACCCGAAAGAGAGAGACGAGAGAGAGAGAGAGAGAGAGAGAAGAGAAAGAGAGAGAGAGAGATCGGAGAGAGAGAGAGAGATTGACAGACAGACAGACAAACAGAGAAAAACAGACAGACAGGACAAACAGACAGGCAGGCAGAGCCACGCGACAGACGGTAAAAATTGAGAGAGAGAGAGAGGAGAGAGAAGAGAAGAGAGAGAGAGAGAGAGAGAGAGAAAGCAGCCAGACAGACAGACAGACCGGCAGGCAGGCAGGCAGACAGACAGACGGATAGACAGAAAGAACAGACAGAAAGACAGCAGACAGAGAGACAAAGAGCACAGACGGAAAAATTTTAAATATTTGTATTTATTGCTGTTGTGTGTTTTTTGTGCCTCGTCGATTCATCCAGGATTTCAAACTGTTTCAAAGTAACCTACATTGACGGAAATTAAATTTTCTCCTAACTAAAAAAAGAAAAAACATGCAACAAACAAGAAAACAACAACAACAACAACACCAACACACCCACCGAAACACCAAAAACAGCCGACAAATTCAATCAAAAGGAAGACGCCTTTCCTTCTCTCACGACAACTCTTCGCAATGGCACATTCAATCACCATGGAGTGGCGTCCTTATAACCTTTACAGTAGCGTGGCTGACTCTGAGTGGCCCACGGGGAAATTTACCTCGCTTTTAAAATCTAGCCCAATACCAGCGTTTTGGTAAAATATTCTCCAGTTAAGCTTTGCGTACTAGCCGTTACCACTGGTAGACTTAGCGCCCAGGCCTAACGTCAGAGTGCATTTACTCCTTCTCGGAGACTGTAGTTGTCTTTCAAAAATTCTGTCGTTTCAAGGTAAAGTCGTGATGTGAAAACCTCCACACCCCATTACCCTTTCATGTCTCTCCTCGTCTCTCCATTCCTTTTAACCCTCTCCCCTTATTATTCGCAATTACATCAAATCCTAGGTCCTTTCCCACATACTCCTACAGCTCTCACCTAGCCTTCTGCATTTTTCCGTTTTGCAACTGACCCAGTGGTTCCCTGCCTGTCTTATTTTTTTCTTTTCATTCCCCCCTTCCCCTTTTTTTTTTCTACGTCTTCTGTCTCCTCCTTTTCTTTTTTTATTCTTTTATTTCTTTTTTTATCTTTACCCTTATCCTCCTCTTCTCTCTCTCCGACCTCCTCTCTCTTCTCTTTTTCACAGCACTACTTTGGATGTGCCACTCCCTAGTAATGGGGTTTCTCCTTCCATTCGCGTTAGGCGCAGTGTGATAAAAGGACACGACAAGCTGGTGGATTTAAAGGGATTGGATGCAGGGTCGACATGCATGTCTAGTTTCCACTTTTTTACGTTATGTTCGGATTGCTTTATATGATGTGCATTTAGTTTGCAAAGTTTTGGGGCTTTGATAGTAGAGATGGGGGAAATACGTCAAACGACAGCAAAAACACGTTGGAACGATCTGTTCTGATTTTATAAGTTATGGATAGGTGGTGGAGTGGATTGAAATTTCCAGACCACACATCGATGAGAGCGATTTCTCTTCTTCCTTGTTTTTCTTCTTTCTATTTGTAGACGTCTGTTCTTCCTCCCGCTCCTATCTCCGAGGACTCCCTCCACCCTCCGTCTTTTTTTAGCTTTTTTTTCCCAGCACACCTCCTCCCCGCTCCTTCCCCCGACCTTGACCCCTCTCGATCCTGGATCTTTTTCTTCCCTGAGATCGGACTGAGAGATGAGCTTTTGAGAGAGACGACCTCTGAGAGAAGACTGAGAGGAAAGCCAATTATTCGTAATAGCGCCAACCGGCCCCTTCAGGAACGGGCACCCCCCCTTTTTTATATCTTGCTGATTGAATCCACTCCCTCCCCCCCTACATCACTGCACCCGCCACTCCGCTATCCGATTACACTTCAGAAAAAGAGCAAGCGAATACCCCCATGCAAGTAAAATTAAAAACCGCACCTTACCGTGGACCGACGACGCGGCCGCCATCGGGAGCGTGAGGGAGGGCTAGACAGGAGACGAGCGCTGGATCTGATCATTGACCGTATTCTTTTTTTTCCCCCTCGCGCTCCAGCATTTGGCACATCCACGAGCCAGGGGACATACACAAAAACAGAAGGACGCATACGTACAGTGATTGGGACAGAGCAGGACAGAAGAAACACAGAAAGGCAGAGACAAACAGATCGAGACAGCCAGGCAGACAGACAGACAGCCAGATAGGGACCGAAACAGAGACAGAAAAGAACAGGATCACACACGACACAACCCAAGAAGGGAAAGAGAAAGCAGATGTGTGACTACGGCCAGACAGAGACAGTGCAAGAGACAAACAGACCCAGAGGGACTAGATAGACTCAGACCGAGAGACATAGACCCAAGGGAGGTCCCACTCGACGCCTCGACGATTCCGCGCATTTATTCTGAAGCATTTTATCTCCTCCACTGCCTACAGCATGACAGACCCCAGCATTCACTGAAGATAAAGACAGAGACAGACACAGACCATCACAAACTTCTCCCCCTAATGTGTATCATCCTCGGGTCATCCCCCTCGATTATGGCACTCCCCCACCCGACCATCCCATGCTATCTTCCCCCAGTCCTTACACGCTTCCCCTTACCCCCTTTTTCTCACCCCCATATTTAGTTATCTACTCTTTTCTCTCCCCTCTTTCCCAAAGAAGCAGCCAGGTTCGATCTCCGACGCTGTATATGTGTGTTGTGTGTTTGTGTGTAGGGTGTGTGTGTGGTGCCGCCGTTGTGTGTGCTGTGTGTGTGTGAGGTGTGTGTGCTAGAGTGTGAGAAGAAGAGGAGAGAGGGACCGAGAGAGCAGATGCTACATGGGATTAGCCTCGCCCCGAAGCGATTACTAGTAAGGACATTAAAGCATTTAACTTTACTCAATCCTACAAGAAAAAAGAAATTAAGAAGATCAATGAATTACTTCTAGACCGGCGAGCTCGAGAACACCCTCCCAGGTACACCAGACACTATTCTGGACTAGCCGCCTCTTTATGGCTGCACCCCTGTTTCCATCAGACATGTGTGAAGCAGCGCCCACACCCTTTGTGCTATGTGTGATTATGAAAAGCAACCAATTCCTTAAACTGCTAGACTCCGCCTTCACGTTCATCCCCCAAACAGAGATTATGACAAAAAGTGTTGCTCGAGCAATCGTATTCTTTGGTGATATAACAAATGGCCAGCTTGTCCTTTATCGCGCAGGAAAGCAGTGTGGATATATTGTAGCTAGTAGTAGGTAGTAGTAGTAGTAGTAGTAGTAGTAGTAGTAGACGGTAGTAGTGTTGTTGGTTGTTGTTATAGTATTCGTAAGTAGGGTATCTGTACCACTATTGAATAATTATACCCCTGCTATTGACGGTTTCGATTATGGTGATTTATTTTTATGTCTTGACACATAATTATGTAAATGTATCAGGTCGTCGTATATGTGTTGGACGTTTAGAAACCTTATCTTCGTTTCTTTCTTCTTGTCAATTGTTCGGTTTTTTTTATCTTTATATCTCACGATAACGTACGCTAAGTCGGATATAACAAACAAAAAGCTTGTAGACGGAAAACCTATGCAGCCGCTGTGACTGGCACATGATGGAAATATTGCCTCGTTATCGGATGCCTAGAGCACTTCTTTTCAGGGTCCTTGTCTTGTTGTGGATACCATACCCTCTTCCCAGTGTGCATTCGTTCTCTTCCTGTCTCTACACTCTGCATTGTATTCCCTTGCCCGCTTTCTGTCCCCCTTCTCATCCCACCCACCATACACACCACCTCTAGCTCTCGGCATCTCAGTTGGTGCCCCCATGAACCGTCGGTTTAACTTTTTTGGAAGGTGCGGAGAGGCCGCAGAGACCCTGACCTCCTCCGATCCTCGAGAGGGAAGGGAAGGAGGCGTAAGCCGAGCAGGAGGGGGGGCAGAGGCGCACGAGGTCCCACCCCCCACCACCTCGAGAGAGGATGAGAAGAGAGGAGACGGACCCAGGAGAGAGAGAGAGTGGGAGGGTGAGAGGGAAGGAGAGAGAGGGAGAGCGGAGATGGGAGCGAGAAGAGGCGGGAGCGAAGGAGAGGGCAGATTCGGGGCATGATGAGAACCGAGCACGAGCGACGGCAGAGAGGGGCACCCCTGGGAGAGAGGAGCGGTGAGAGGAGACGAGGGGAGACGTGAGATGAGACCGAAGGACGAGAGAGGCGTAGAGAGAGGAGAGGTGAGCGAGGAGACGGTGAGGGAGAGAGGTGAGCACGGGGGGGAAGAAGAGGAGGCCTACCCTCTGAGTGAGAGAAGAGAGAGGAGAGAGGAATTGGACGGACTGGAAGAGAGACGGGGGGGAGGGAGGACGAGGGGAGGGAGAGAGGGAGAGAGAGAGAGGCCGTTGTTGCTCTGAGGCCCTCTCTTTGCGGGGGAGAGAGAAGGGACGGACACAGGAGGAGGGACGAGAAGACGGCTAGGGGGGAAGATTGAGCGTGAGGGGGGAGAGGTGTTGACAGAGTCGAGAGGAGAGAGAAGTGAGAGGGAGAGGGGAGTGGAAGGAGAGAGAGGATCGAGAGGATGGAGGAGCGGAGAGTTTTCGTTTTTGCTGGTGCGACACACACACACACACTCCATTGCCCCTCTCGCCACCTCTTTTTCTCTCCAGGTGTCCCCCCCCCCCTCTCTCTCTCTCTCTCTCTCTCTCTCTCTCTCTCTCTCTCTCTCTTCTTCTTCTTCTTCTTCTTCTTCTCTTCTTCGTCTTTGTTCTTAATCACGTAAATCTTTATTAATCCATTATGATATTTTGTTTCCCTCCACATTGTACACATCAATCAATGAAACTACATATGGTCATCACCCTCAAAAAACTTGGTGCATATTATATTGTTTGCTTGTCATCTCTTCTTTATCCTGTAGTCTGTTCGTGTTCATTCTATGCTGATGGTACGATTCTGCAAGTTCTTTTTTTTTTCTTTTTTCTGTCGTTGGCGATCTTATAGACACCTTAACATCATCAGCATTTGTGTGTAGAGTTTAGGTCTACCTAATGACAATCTCAGTCTACGAAAGCTTTTGTATTAATCGTGTATATGTGTCGCAGTACCTGCTTCCTAACAGAAAAAAAGAAACAACAGGAAGAAAACCAAACAAGCAAGCAAC
>JADBJO010013445.1:27500-35000 GCA_016801955.1 Conus betulinus | reverse complement strand
GAGCGAATGTTTACAATCATTTGGAGTGTTGTTGTTCTGGTGTGTGATGCATTCTGTCTGTATCTTTCAAATTCCTCCGACGCTTGAAAGCTCAGAAAAGTACACAGTGTAAGAAAGAATGTTATGTCAGAATCGCCTTCAATCTTTATAATGGACACAAATATAAACCATGCATTCCATCCATAATGCTGATAATTTTCAAGTGAAATCTTTAACAGTCATTTTCTTCCACATATTAACTTAATACATATGATGATTTTACGTATGTGAAAGAGCACTTTCAATATTTTGCCAATCAAGAAGACTGGAAAAAAGAACAAGTGAAACTAATTTCATCGGTCTCTTTCCTGAACCCTACCACCAGAAGAGCTGTTGAAGAGACTCCTTTGTACTGATGGAGCCTGTGTGATCTTGTTCTATTTGTCTTCAAAGACTTCTCTAGGCTGTATCGTCTTCAAAGACCTTTCATGTCAAGGGCTTCTTAATGGTCATCTTTTACTTACCCCCCTCCTCTCTGCTTCTGCTGTGCTTGTCTGTCTGTCTGTGTGTCTGTCTGTCTTTCTCTCTCCTTCTCTCTCTCTCTCTCTCACTCTGTGTCTCTGTCTGTCTGTCTGTCTGTCTGTCTGTCTGTCTGTCTGTCTGTCTGTCTCTCTCTCTCTCTCTCTCTCTCTCTCTCTCTCTCTCTCAATGTCTTTGCGTCTCCTTATCTGTCTGCCTCACCTTCCCCTCCCTTAATCTCCCTCTCCTTGCAGCTTATCTTCCCTTCACTTTATTTTGTCATCTTTCTTTCCCTTCTCTGACAACACGTTCATACTAATTTTCAGAAGATATTAAAGCTCGCATGAACTACGCATTTAATGCAGTCTGGAGCGATGCAAGCGACAGTCACATTAAATGGAATGACTGATTCTACAGACAGGAGCCATGCTGATTCTTCTACGCGACGACCGTTTACCAACTGCGTTAATGTGAACAAAGCTGGAAGTATAATACAACACAAACAGGCGTTAAAATGGCGTTATTCTTTACGTCTATACCACATTTCTCCGTATAATGTCGTTCAAACGTCAACAAAAACGATCCAACTGCGAGTATAATTTTTCGCGTGTATGCACCGATTAAATTAATCCTTCTTTGCCTAAACAATCATGTTTTTCAAAGCCTAATCAGCCACTTAGAAATCGTTAGAAAGGTACTTTAAAAAAATCACCAAATGTGTGACATTAATCCTTTTGCAGCCACTGTACACACTCCTTGTTCAAACAAAGACCGTTTTTGACATGTAGTTTGCATATTTACCTCAACTGTTGTCTGTACTTTAACCTTACCGTTTACCATCAAATTTTGTTAGCCTCTTATTGGCTGAAATAATGCCAAAATGATGAGACACTAACTCATTCGGGCACTCTAGCCGCAAAACAAGGACTGTTTCAGGAAAGTTCGGAACAAAAAGTCACCCATCCGTGCCAGCAGACTAGGGAGCCGGCAACATAATTCAGGATTGCAACCAAACTGTTCCCTAGCTGAACCTGTTCCTTCCCGAGTCACCGTTTTCACTGGCTGAGCACTTTCAGATGTTTATCCTTTTTAAATAAAAAACAGATAAGGTAACTCTTGCTCCCGTGATGAAATAAACACCCGCCATAACTCCAGTGAATACTGCTTACGACACTGAATTACATAGCATGAATGACAACACAGTGCACACAGAACAAAAAAAAAATTGATATTTCCTGTTTACTGTTCCGCTTGTCCCTTTTTTCAGGCATTGCATTTCCGAGCAAAAATTATCGACATGCTGCTTCGATGGTAAAATCAGCCTGTCGAGTTAAGCTTGGCATCCATTGGCTGATACGTTCTTCTCTCGAGGGAAACTCATTTCATTTCATCCGGTAAAACAACAATCCCCCAGCAGTTGCTTTATTTAGCTGTAAGATTGTCCCAAGTGCTGGATGCGGTTGATAGGTTTTCAGAATTCATGGCCAGTTGTATCGCCAGCCCAAACGACTTCATCCACCAGATGACAACACACCTTCTTACGACTAACTCTACATCATGGATACACAACGATGTACGGAACACACACTACACTGACCACACTAGACCAGCCTGTACATTCGCCAAGACATCACGATTTCCTTTAAGCAATATAATTCAAGCATACAAGCAGATCCCCAAATTAAAAAGGAAAAGAGAAGAACGTATTGCAGCACAAAATCGGGTACAATGTTCTGTCACGATGCACACTCTTCAAGGATTTGAACAAAACAACACAGTAGTCTAAACGAATTTTCAACTGCTGGTTTTTTTTTTTTGTTTTTTTTCCCATTATAGTGCTCCATCATCAATTTCCTTTGTTCACAAATGGAGGCACAGGGTTAGATTACAACGGATGGCTTAAACCAGACTACCCTGTCTAGTATATCAGACGTTAGATCAACTTGGATCGGATGAAAGTGAAAAATATGCTGGGCTTCATAAATTAGAGAAATGTGTGAAACAGGCTGTAACGTGGTCTGGTTACAACAGTGCGTAGGTAATGAGAAGTCGTTGACGAAAATCTTTCAGCAAAGACATATATTCTTTCGAAAAACAGTCTCGTACCCTTAGAAATCCAGACACATGTTCTTGCTACAGATCGTTTTTAAAGTTATCTTCGACAGCGAAATGTACATTGTGTAAGACGCTGTGGAGACATCCCCCTTTAGAGTCACGTCCAGATTCAATGTTCTGCTATCAAATTATTACATACATTCGAAAACACTGTCTGTGTCCCCAAGATGACCTGGAAAATGAGCATTATTTCTTATGCCTTATTTCTTATTCAGATCTGTGATAAACATTCCTCTAAGATGTTCTTTTTTCTTGAGTATTTTATTGAGATCAAGCAAATAACGTGACAATCAGTCATCGATGTACATTTCCCAAGCATCGAAAAGGAGAAATGTTTGCTTACAACTGGATAATTGAATAAGAAAAGTTGGGCGAAAATGTTTATCTACGAACTCGTACGCTAGATAAATGTATTTTTTCCGCTGCTTCCTGCCACCCAACACACATCCATCTCCCATTTCCTGTTTGAAATGTGGCCTGTGGCAGATGTTAGCTACAGCGATTTTTCTCTCTCTGTCCCTGTCCGTCTGTCTGTCTGTCTGTCTGTCTGTCTGTTTCTGTTCATTTTTTTTTTTTTTGCGTCAACGGATCACTGACAAACTGACATCAACGAATGAGGCCCACAAACTGTGTTTTACACAGTGGTCGGCAGAGACGTAAACAGGTGCGAATAAAGAAACCACCGTTCTCCGTGGAGTTAACATTAACCCCCTTGGCACTCATTACAGGGATCTTCCGGTCTATGGAAAAGTACTGCTATCAAAAGGGTTACTTGGAATCATGAAATCACGTTTGTTGTTGATTCTTTTTTTCTTAACCGAACAATTAATCTTAACATTTAATTATACTATTCGAATCAGATTTAATATTTCTGTAGTTTTTTCGAAATTGCAGCCCTCTACCACTCAAACTGAGAAGATACTCACCTTTGTGTATTTTGATGCACGAGAGAAAAAACTGGAATCCGGTGTGAACACAATATCAGATTTCGAGTACATTTTAAAGCGTGAATTTTTGTTTTTTTTTTTTTGTTTTAGGAGGTCAGGTTATAAACGGTAATCAGATTTGGAGTGGATTTTAAAGCTCAAATTGTTTTCCTTTTCGATGGAACAAAGGACGGCCAGTTGATAAACTGTATCAGATTTGGAGCACATCTTAAAGTTTAGGTCCTTTTCCTTTTCGACAGAGAAAAAAAGAAATCAGGTGATTCATGGTTTCCGAGTTGGAGTGCACTTTAAAGCTTTTTCCCTTGCGATGGCGCTTTTGGAAGATACACATTCTGCACACCACAGTGAAAATGCTCTCCAAACTACAGCTCTCTCTCTCTCTCTCTCTCTCTCTCTCTCTCTCTCTCTCACACACACACACACACACACACACACACACACACACACACACACACACACACACACACACACACACACACATCAATTTTACATACTTTTAACGTTCACCCAGTTTTGAATTAATCAATCTGCGCAGGCAGGGCGACGCACGCTTCTTATGCAAAACAACAGATACAGAACTGTGACTCTCTGTTCTTTTTTTTCAAAGATGAATAGTGGACAGACATTGTACGGAGAGGTTGACTGTAGATAGTCCCCACTGAAGATCCATTTCTCTCCCCTCTTCTTGTTTGTTTCTGTGTTTTTTGCAGTCTAGGGTCACATTTCTGCTTAGCAGTACCACCAAGTTGCCACCATCGTCAGTCGGTTGACTTCCAGTTTATCTCTGAGCCATATCATCTTCGTCTGAACTCGGAAAACTACAAGTGGAATAGTAAGAGAGATAAGCTACGACTGCCTCAAACATGCCTCTGCAACATGCAGAGTGAAAGATCGATGGACCACACAAAGGACTGAATGAAGTTGAAGGACAACCAAATGAGTTACGTGGAATTAATTCGGAACCATTGCACTTTCATGTGACATATTGAACCACTTCAGAAGTCAGTTGTTAAAAATGCCAAAATAGTAATAACTGACGTGACCAAAAAAAAATAGCGGGCTTCTAAAATAGTGTAAAAATGTCTTTTCAATACACACGGTGACAGCCCTGATATGGCCCTATGCGGTCGGCTGGGCTCTAAGCAACATTATCTTACCTTATCTCGCATTCCGCGACACTCTTTCAGAAGAGCTCTGAAAATCATGTCGATCTGATTTAAGAAAGTGACTAAAAGACTAACGCACTTTAGCTCTGGCATTTATAAAATGAATGTCATTTTTCCTCCGACCGCTCACTCCAGTTCCCAAAGCACAGCTACACCCAGAGCTGTCCTGTTCCAGCCCTGGCACCATACTCTACAAGGAGCAATGAATTTCAGGCCGTATGAGGTAAACTGCATGAAGAGACAGTGCTCTACTGTCCAGTCGCTTCGGTAGCTCTGGCATTATTTGTGCGCAGTGTTGAAAATACAAACAAAATGCGCTGAAGGCCGGTAAAAGGGGGGAACAACAAGGAAAACGATAAATTGTGATATGTGGCTTTCCCCCATCAATTCTAGAATCAAACAGACGTTTTGAATTCAGTAAGTATCTATACCAGTAAAACTGTTAATGGAAGTGACGGCGAATAGCAGACCTTCTGCCACAGGGAGACGATCATTCAATTCACGAAGAAGTAGAAATAAAATGACAGACCTTTCAAAGCCACTATGTGCTCATGGAAGTCGTGCTTTGACCAAACGAACGTGTAGGGTAGAGTTCAAAGCCTTTCGACCCCATGCTGAAGACCGGGCCATCATTTAATGAAGATAATAATAGAACTACGGAAGGCAGAACTCGCTATAATGGCCTGTACCTTTAAATGAAGATGACAGTGAGTCTTCGAAGTGTCTCTGCCCTATGGTGAGGATTATGCTAGTCAAGAGGAAAGCGATAGAACTACAGAACTTCTGGAGCCGGTAATTCCCCTTGCGGAGACGAGAGCCGGCGTGTAGGAAGACTTTCTGTCATAGTTAGCGCGAGGGCTGTTTCTTTCCTTCCGGGTCCGGAACCTCTGTATTTCAGTATTTCTCCTCACCTCTCTTCCTACCCTCTCTCCCCCATCTCTCTTTCTCTCTCTCTCTCTCTCTCTCTCTCTCTCTCTCTCTCTCTCTCTCTCTCTCTTTCTCTCTGTGTGCGCGCGCGCGCACGCGCACGAGCGCGTGACGGTATGCGTGTGTCTGTGTGTTTGCCTGTGTGTCTGTCTGGGTGTCTGTGTGTCAATATGTGTTTGTCTATGTGTGTGTGTGTGTGTGTGTGTGCGTGTGTGTGTGTGTGTGTGTGTGTATGTGTGTGTGTGTGTGCGTTTCCTGGTGTATGTGTGTGTGTGTGTGTGTTGTGTGTGTGTGCGTGCGTGCGTGCGTGCGTGCGTGCGTGCGTGCGTGCGTTTGTGTGTGTGTGTGTGTGTGTGTGTGTGTGTGTGTGTGTGTGTGTGTGTGTGTGTGTTTGGTGAAAGGGATGTTTGCTTCTGTGTACTGTTTGAATGTTAACATAATTATGGGCAGAAACTGGCATTCATGAAAGTCTAGTGTCTGCGACAACCAGAGATGTCATTACTGCAGCGTGTTCAAGGGCTTGTGTTTCTTTTTTTTTTTTCCAAATTACTGGACCATGTACACTGATGGACATTTGAAACTTAATGTGAAGAAGTCTAGATGGGATGACTTGAATGTTTCTGTCATGTCATGTTTTCGGCCAGAGACTTATATCTTAATCTGTATTTCTCCTCTCCGATTTTCTTCCCTCTTCTCCTTACTTAGTTCAAACCCGTAGATTTTGTTTCAGTTTTTGTTTTTCACCCACGGCACAATTTGTGCCCAGATCGAAGAGATAAATGACTGCTCGTTTGTTTCTGTTGTTTAGAATGCTATTTCTTTTGCCTATAAATCGACCCAAAAGGTGGACACGCGTTGAGTCGGTTTTTGTGATTTGTTTGTTCATTCGTTTGGTGATTCATTCCATTTTTTTGCTTTTAAATTTCAAATGCCGTCTGCAGTCGCTCCTCTTTGAAACCTAATTTCCTTATAACTACTTGGAATATTGATGATTTTTCTTTCATTCCCCCCCCCCCCCCCCCCCCCCTCTTCATTCTTTTGTAAGTGCTGCATATTAATCTTCTTGTCGATCTCCTTCTAAACCCTGATAGGGCCTCCGCTGTCGGCTGTGCCATAAACAACATGAGTTGAATGGGTGCTTGATCCCAACTGTTGGTCATTTCTATCTTATATTTTGTTCTTCTCTTCTTATGGTAATCATAAAGCGTCTCTTTATTCTCTCCTTTCTCTTCCTCTATATCGTCTCCTATTCCTACTTCATCTTAAAATCATTTTCCTCTTTGCGCCTTTCGTGTTCTTGTACATGTTTTTGTTCTTCTTTTTTTTTCTTCTTCTTCTTTAGCTCCTTCTCCTTCTCTTTAGCTCCTTCTTCTTCTCCTTCTTCTTGTTCTTCTTGTTCTTCTCTTTCTTCTTCTTCTTGTTTGTCGTCAATGTCGTCGTCGTCGTCGCCGCCGCCGCCGTCATTGTCCTCATCATCGTCATCTTCTTCTTCTACTTCTTCCTCTTGGTCGTCGTCGTCGTCGTCGTCGTCGTCGTCGTCGTCATCGTCATCATCTTGTCGTCGTCATCTTTTTCTTGTTTGATGCTGTTGTTGTTGCAGTTGACATTTTTTTCTCCCTCTTTCTATGTTGAAGTTTTAATTGTCTATCTCTCTGTCTGTCTGTCTATCTCTCTCTCTTTCTCCCCAATTTCTCTCTCTTTCCTCCCTCCCTCCCTGCTCCCCGTCTCTCTCTCTCTCTCTCTCTCTCTCTCTCTCTCTCTCTCTCTCTCTCTCTGTGGGGGATGTTATTGGTGTAGGTATTCATGTTTGTTTGTTTGGGACTTTGTAGACGTTCGCAGTGTTTTTG
>JADBJO010013445.1:0-20000 GCA_016801955.1 Conus betulinus | reverse complement strand
TTTCTTTGTCAGAGATATGACAGAAACCATTTAAGTGCAAAGCTGAATATGCCTAAACTTTTAGATGAATCGAGACAGTAAAATAGTATGGTTTGTAGTATGAAATGCGGGAGATATACCCATCTGAATGGAAACTATTTCTTTCCTGCAATGAGGTTGGAACTGCATTATTTACAGAACAGAGCAAGGTAGTATCAGGACTATGTCCACCACGATGTTCTGACTGGTTAAAAAAAACGGTTTGTTTTCTGTCAGACTTGTTTCCTGTAGGTTCACTATTGTTTGATTTATTTGAATGTACGGATGCCCTTGCCAACACGATATTCAATAAGAGCCTCAACTGGATTGTATGATGTTTTAGTCCATGTATAATTCTGTATCTGCTTGCATATATGTGGACGCATCTTGTTTGTTTGGTTTTGTGTTTTTGTCGCTGCTGTTTATTGTTGTTGTTACAGATGTTCGTCATCATATAGTTTTCTACATTGTTTGCTTGACAAAACTAATTTTTTGAAGCGTCGGATAAGGAAGTCGTTAAATAGATTTCAAAATATTTATTTATTCAAAAGGTAAATGAGGGCAGGATCTAATTCACAAACCTATTTAGCAGATTTCATCACTATTTCCTTTAGGAAAAATATAGGAGCATTAGAGTAAAAGCGGTAAAAAAAACAACACCAAATAGTCAGATGATAATGGCAGAACAATCAATTCTTTCATGTTCGTTTTTGATGGTAATTTTGTCCCTTTCCTGAACTACTTTTGGAACTGGGGGTCTTTCGATGTTAAAAAAGTAGACAGATTTAATTCATCCACTTAATATAACATGTATTCGTTTGCTTTAACTAAAAATTCATTTTGCAAGGCAATGGACAAATTTCGTTACATCTGCAAATTCAGTGCAACATGTATTGACATATTCACATCGCGACATAAAATGTTCAGTAGAATCATTTCTCCTTTGCAAAACCTGCCGAATATTGATTGTACCAATGGAATCTGAATCTGCTTTACGTCATTAAGCCTTTGCATTTTGACAGAAAAACTTTCAAACAATTTGAACAGAAGAAGTGGGCTGGACAAGGGGTGGAAGGGGGAGAATAAATGAAAGATCAGACAGCAGCGCAGTCAGGCTCTTCGTTTAGGAAATGGGTGGAAATGGGGATGGACTGGGAAGGTGCATTTCAGTGTCGTTTCAGATATACACAGGAATTTGGAAAAGTGGAAAGGGGGGGGGGGGGGGGGGGGGGGGGGGGGGGGGGGGAGGAGGAGGATGGCGGGAAAGGAAGATTGTTTTACGACATCCAGCAGAACAAACACCTTATGACGTGTTTCAACGACGCCTTTTTTTCAATTATTTACGTATGGGCTGAATGATTGTCTTTTCAACTTGTTTTGGTACACCACAAAAAAGATAGTCTGTAAAGCTGTTACTATTGCAAACACGACTGGAGTGGTTTTAACAACTTGCACGCGCACGTGGACTCTGTGTCACCCGCTTGCATTGCATTTCCATTCATTAATGTTGACACATGGCGATCAGTCCCAAACAGCTGCCGACACTGTCTGCCTATACTTCTTCCAAGCAGTTCTGACTGCACATGGGCCAAGTATAGCACTAGTGGGGACACGCAGTCCCTCTAGACACCCGATAAGTTCACGATAGCCATGGCTGACTTCACGAGGGGAAATTGACCTACGGTTGGCGTAACATTGACGTTTTGCAAATAAAATATTAGAACTTGCTTGTGCTAAATTTCACCACATCTGGGCAGCCTAGCAGCGCCATTTTTGATTGCACGGCTTGGGAAAACGGCTTACAAGAGAGTTTCCTTCCATAAAAAAGGAAGAAATAATGAATCGAATAACACACTAATACAAACGATTTGTGGAGTACTGCGTCATCTGCTAAAGAACCCTAAGTCGTCGAACAGTCAACATAATTAGCCAGCAGGAACAGGCTCTTCATACTACTCAGGCTTTGAATTTATTTTGGGACAAGAAGAAAGGACAATCGGTAAAGCTACTACTGTAAGCGGGACTAGGACCGCTTCACTGACTAGCACGCGCGTGGAATCAGTATCACTCACATGCAGTTTCATGCACATGGAAACATGACGATCAGTCCATAGAACTGGCTGATGCTGCCAACCTGTACTCTGTCCTGGGCGGTTTAACGGCGCGCACACGTACACGTCAGAAAAAAAGGTGATTCCCTCTCCTGCTGTTTGCTTAGCCTCAGTTTTGGATCATTCACCTTCCTGTATCTTTTGTATTCACAAAAAATGGCCCCTGCCTCAAAAACACCGCTCTGAGCAATAATTTGCTCTGCTGTATCATGATTCGATTTGCATGCCATTTGCAGTTGTTCTATATTTGATTTTAAGTGTTTTGTGTGGATATGTGTGTAACTGTCAACTGAAATTGTGCTGTTTTTCATTCCTAGATCTGAATGTGACACTGATGAATTTGGATATCAATTTACACAAGTGATTCTAATGCTTTGAAATTTATATTTGCTTTCATGTGCGAAAACGCTGTCATCCTTTATCGCTAACTCATGCGTGTTTATACCACTGTGCATATTTTCATGCATGGTTTTAATGCTTTGGACTTGTGTTTATTCGTGTGTGCATGTATGTCCAGATTTTTTACCCCGTTGTTGCTCTTTCTGAATCACCAGACGCCACATAATTACTTTGGATATGGGGTGTTCTTAATTTTCCTTTATCGTCATCATTATCATCATGTTATGATAATAACCAGAGGTGGACTGATGATGAGGGCGTAAGTGATCACGAAAATGGGGGCTTGGAGCTGGGCATGGATCGAAAAACAGTGAAAAACGGGAGGATGGTTTCTAGCTTCTCGCCACAGCCAATTTCTCAGTAAATACAATCATCATCTTGTATCACCCCCAAACACTCATGGAACTTTACGTGGACGATCAGAGCAACAGGGGTGACAATCACCAGATCATTAATTACATTTCCAAACGTGTGTTTCATCGCTATATGTCTTTTGTGAACCTAGGCATCAACGGTAACGTCCTATAGGCAATTTTGCCTGTCTTGTGTTGTGCAGTGTCTAAATGCAATATGCGTTTTTTTTTCTGTTTTAGTTGCCTTTGCTAGACTGCTTTTTACTCTTCTCGTCAAAGTCTGTGTGTGTGTGTGTGTGTGTGTGTGTGTGTGTGTGTGTGTGTGTGTGTGTGTGTGTGCGCGCGTGCGTGCGTGCGTGCGTGCGTGCGTGTGTGTGTGTGTGTGTGTGTGTGTGTGTGTGTGTGTGTGTGTGTGTGGAAAAACAACTGTTTGCTTTTATTCTTTGTACGTCCTTCATTTTAGTGTTGTTGTGTTTTGGCGGGTGTTTGTATTCTCTTTCTGTCAAAAATGTTTCCAGCGAAGCAAACGTTTCGCTTTATTCTTTGTGTGTCCTCATTTGTCACATGACGCAACGTCCCTGTCCAACTGTAAACATGGTTATTATTCCTAACGTCAGTATGACCAGGAAGGATGAAGAGAAAAATGGCAGCCTGACAGATATGCTCCATCTTTCGTTAATTAGCACGCCTTCGTTTTCCCGAAAAAAAAGGAACACATCTGTGAAAACCAGGAAACACATTTGTTTCTTGATTCATATCATTCTAGTTATGAAACCTTCGGGTTTTTTGGGGGGGTTTTTTGCCTGTCGCTAAAAGATAAAATAATGGGACAGAGATACGTGACTTCAAACACATTCTGCTAGCGCTAACCTACAGAAAAAAGGCGCGAAGCTGCATCGAACACGGAAACATGAGAATGTTGCACACCCATCCTTCTGCTGCACCCCTACCCCACCCCCCACTTCACATATACACGCTTTCCCTTCTCTCCTCCCCTCGCCTGATGCGATTCAGTTTTGCTGCACGGAAAAAAATGAAGGGTGGTGGTGGTGGTGGTAGTGGTAGTGGTCGGGGGTGGGGGGGGGGGGGGGGGGAAGGAAGTTGAAAAGTTGATATTGGGAATGGGGAATCATGGGAGAAAGTGTGAGATAGGAGGGAGGAGACTGAGAGATGAGGAAGGGAGGGGTGGAGGGGTCGGCATGTCAGAGGAAGGGAACTGGAATCGAGTGCCTTGATGTAAAAGGTTCTGACATCTATTTTTGCCCCTTTCTTTTGTTCGGGCTGTTGCTAACGGCCAAGGCGGAAGTGCACTGCTACAAGACTCCTGATGGCTGGTCTATCGTGCCTTCTGCTGCAGGTGTGCGTTGCACAACACTGTACAGCTAAATCACGTGCAGCCTTTCTTTGCTGCCCGGTTTTTGACGTAAAGAGACAAGGTAAAGATAAAGAGTCTCTTTTGAAAAAAAGGGTGTACGTGAAAATGGTATATTCAATATTCTTTATACAACAAATATACACAACATTTAATGGTAAGAATATCTAAGGTATAGAGAATCTCAAGGTAGAGCTGTACAGCAGGTCTCACATGCAAGTATTTCAGCGAACAAATCAAAATTCATGTAGTGACAGCTGTTGTAAAGTATCATTAGTTACTTTCAGAAATTATACTCATCTTGTTAGTTTAGGTTTGCTCTTGTTGAAAAACAATGAATGGAATTCTAATAGTTTTAGACGTTTGTGTTAATGATTTGTCGGTTCTATTCTAATGGATACTTAATTCATAATTAAACTTGTCATCGGGTTCTTCGATGTTTTATTTTGGACAAAATATTTCATTAAGTGTTATGCTTAGTAATCTGTCTTTTGCACTGGCATTCGAGTATTCAAATATCTGAAACGCCTGACAGGAAAGAAGGATTTTCGGATGAGATCTTAGGATAATCTTCAAGCAATGATACACTTTTATGCACACCGAAAACAACTTCAAAATCAAAATAATAAAAATCATGGTCGGATATCATTATAAAGATAGCAATTATTGCTTTTTTTTTTTTTTCCAGAGAAAGAAAGAGTTCTCTCCATACAACACATCCTTGCAATCCAAGACTTTCTAGCACCGCAACCACTGCGCCTGTGGCTCCTCTTGGCAGCATCCATCTGCCTTCTCAACGATGGCATCTTCATTAACCTGATGGAACAGAAGGAAAAAGAACGCAGGAGAAAGAGAAGAGGGAGAAGGGAAGAAGAAGAGGGAGATAGGAGGAGGAGGAGCAGCAGTTGGAAAAGACGGAAAAGAGATCAAAGCAGAACTAGGAAGAACAGATATCGGAGGGGTATGAATAGGAGAAGAAGAGGAAGGAGAAAAAAACAAAAGAAGAGCAACAGGAGAAAAAAAGCCCAGGGAGAGGATGAGGAAAGAAGAAGAACAAAAAGAAGGAAGCAGAGTTGGAGAAGGAAGAGGAGGAGGAGGAGGAAGAAGAAGAAGAAGAAGAAGAAGAAGAAGAAGAAGAAGAAGAAGTCGAAGTAGAAGTCGAAGTAGAAGAAGAAGAGCGACAACAACAATGGCGACAGAAACAACAACAACACTAGCAACAACAACAACAATGACGACGTCGACGACAACAACAACAACAACAACAAGAAAAACAACAGCAAGAACAACAACAACAATAAACGAAGAACAAAATGAGGAGGAAGGAATGTCGGAAAAACTTTTAGCCAACAATACAGATTTCAAAGAGCGTCTAGAGTTCCCATCAGCCATTGCCATTTACAGTGTTATGAAAAGAGAGAGAGAGAGAGAGAGAGAGAGAGAGAGAGAGAGAGAGAGAGAGAGACAGACAGACAGACAGACAGACAGAGACAGACAGAGACAGAGACAGAGGCCAATGGGTTCACATCCGCTTTTTCTCCCATCCGCGTCTTGAACTGGGTGAACACACAAAACAGCTGTAAGCCATTCAGAAATGGAAGCACGTATGAGGTTTTTGTGATGCTTGGCAGCTCAGTTCATTTCGCCTTTGTTGTTGATGGTGTTGTGTTCTCTCTTTAATCGCCGGCACCGTCCAGATGAAAGAGCCGACACAGTTGACTGGAAATGGCACAGAGAGAGAGAGAGAGAGAGGGGAGAGATGAGAGAGAGAGAGAGAGAGAGAGGAGAGAGAGAGAGAGGAGAGAGGGGATTCAGAGAGAGGAGGAAGAGAGGGAGAGGGGAGAGAGAGAGAGGAGAGGAGAGAGACAGAGAGGAGAGAGAGCGAGAGAGATTCAGATCAAGGGAGAGGAGGAGAGAGAGAGAGGGAGAGAGAGGGAGAGAGAGGAGAGGAGAGAGAGAGAGAGGAGGGAGAGGAGGAGAGAGAGGGGAGAGAGAAAAGGAGGAGAGCCCCTAGAGAGAGAGGAAGAGAGAGAGGAGAGAGACAGGAGAGAGAGAGAGGAGAGAAGAGAGAGAGAGAGAGGAGAGACAGGACAGAGGGACAAAGAGAGAGGAGAGAGAGAGAGGGAGAAAGAGAGAACAGACAGAGAGAGAGAGAGACGAGAGAGAGAGAGAGAGAGAGAGAGAGAGAATGCGAATGCGAATGCGAACGTTTAACGCACATAGGCCATAGGCATCTTGCACTATGGTAACGGGAAATATTGGGGACGTGGGTGGGGGAAGGGAGTGGGTAGATGGCGGGGGAAAACAACAGCACGTACATACAAAATCATACCTTCGATATACACATATACTTTCAAAGTAAATAGTCTTATCTCAGACATGATCTCTTTCATTCATCATAACTACTCCTGATCAACAAGGAGCGAGAAGAGAGAGAGAGAGAGAGAGAGAGAGAGAGAGAGAGAGAGAGAGAGAGAGAGAGAGAGGAGAGAGAAGAGAGAGAGAGAGAGAGAAATGATCAAAGTCACGGGCAGAACTGAAAGAACGTTAAACCCAAAACTGTATACACACTAGCTGTTTAACTTTTTTCCCACCTTTCTCCTCCCTCCCCACCTCCCTGTCCTTCTCCGTTTCCACGTCTCCACTGAGCAGTTGTCTCTTTCCCCCTCATTCACCCACCTCCCTCAGTCACCCACCTCCCTCATTCACCCACCTCCCTCATTCTTCACCCACCTCCCTCATTCAACCATCTTCTTTCTTTACCTTCCCTGTGATTGTCCTTTCTTTAATCTCTCATCATCTGATCTCCCTCCTTGCCCCCTCCCCTTTCCCTCTGTCTCCCGAAATTGCCCCTTTCTTCTTACCCCCCTCTACTCTCTTCTCTTCCCGTGTCGACGTTCGAAAATGTAGATGTGCGATATTATCTTCATCATGATTCTGCTGAAGATTATTTCCCTTAGACCTGTTTTGAACCCAGATACTGTCCCGCTTTGCAATTTTATTTCCTGAAAAGTCCACTGCGTAGCACAACAATGATTAATTTGTGATCTGTCTAGTATGCTTAGGAATGATTACGCCATATCTGAAGAAGGAAAAAATGCTTAGGAATCCTTAAACCAGATCTGAAGAAGGAAAAAATAATGATTGTGGATACGTGTAGGGAGCAAGCCAACAGACACTCAGAACCCGCTTTAAATATCAGGCTAAGAACCAAGTTCATATCCCAAATTTTCAAGCAAACAAATAAGAAAGAAAAACGGATGGAGGGACCAAAAAACAACGACAACGAAATCTACGGCAAGCTGTTGTGATGTCCATCATTGACATTTCGTTAACACAATAAAACGGCCAGGGCGGGGAACCGCCATTTGGAACACAAGAGCAAAGAAACACACTTGATATATGGCATCAAAAACTCAGGGCACGGAATAATTACTGTCATCACAAACGACAGTTTGCATGTCAAATCGTGATCAGTGCACGTGCTTTTATTCCCTGTAACCCAAGGAATAAATAAAATGCCACGTTGCTGAAACAAGTCCAGATTATTTTGATTAACATTTTCTGATATCTGTTTCAGCGCATCACTGTCTGGGGGCTGGTCCATGCATGCCCACACTGCATTGGCTAAGACACGGCATCACACCGGGCATTGGTTACTGATAAATAACTGAATATATGGATGCGTGTAAAAGCGAAGAGACGGGTAGCATCAGGCACAGAGCAAATCACATGATCACCCATTGTGATATGATAGAGTAAATTACTTAGCTAGCACGCTGATGTAGGAGACTAGTAATTAAAGAGAAAACAAGTATGTGGAGGTTAACCTTGAAATGTCAATTCAGAGAGACAGACAGATTAAAAAGGAAGAAAGATGTGAATAGAATTAAAACATAACAAAGAATCGGAAAAACATCGAAAGAAATAATTAATTATTTCTTTAAAATATCGATCCAAAGAGCTAGATTGCATTTTTTAACAAGGGAATTGAAGATGAGAATTGTTATGACTCCTATATTCAGTCAAAAGCAACATTTAGTATTTCGTGTTCATATATATATATATATATATATATATATATATTATTAAAATACTGCTAAAACGCCTAATAAAAATCTTAAGGTGCTCAACCCCTTGGGGAGCAACATCTGTTAAAAATAGTATGATAAAAGGAAGTTTTAAAAATCAACAGATCTGTTTCGAGCCAGCGCTCTCGTCAGGATGGTTTTGGGGCGTCTACTGCCGGTGTTATATGGCCAATCCGCACGTGCAAACAGTGACATCAGGCCATATAACACCGGCAGTAGGCGCCCCAAAACATCTGACGAGAGCGCTGGCTCGAAACAGATCTGTTGATTTTTAAAACTTCCTTTTATCGTACTATTTTTAACAACAACAAAAAAAATATATATATATATATATATATATATATATGCCCTTATATTCACATTGTATATAGTTTGCATATATTTAACTTATATTCATGTTGTTTCACTGTATGTATATATATATATATATATATATATATATATATATATATACATATATATAAGTATATATATATATATATATATATATATATAGTCTTGTGTGTGTGGTGTGTGTGTGTGTGTGTGTGTGTGTGTGTGTGTGTGTGTGTGTGTGTGTGTGTGTGTGTGTTCCCCTCTTTTCAAGAAAGGTTAATGGACACATGAATGAATATGCATTACATATACAGAACTTCGGCTGTGGTTTTCATAGGTATATGGAGATGGACATCTACGCACTCTTGATATATTTCTGCTACTCACATTAACCATCATTGTAAAAATCATCATAACTAAAATTAAATGAAATTCTAGAAAAGTGATAATAAAAGCATGTTATGAAACATCGCAAAAATACATCGTAATTCGCACTTCGCAACAGGAGTATGACTTGATGCGAATGACTTACTCGTCGAATTAAGAGAAATCTGGAAAGCAAAACAACAAACAAAACAAAGATAGTAACCCAACCTAATTTTAACAAGAAACGGAAAGGCGAGACATGCTGTGACAAAGATTATCATCATGAATACCGACTGAAAATTCAGATCGTGACCAGGACTTGAGCGAATGTGCCTCCACGTAAAAGAATAAAAACAAGATTGATTTCCACCAGGCCCAAAACCACAGCTAATCAAATTACTTCATTAATTAGCGTGGTGATATAAAAGACTTAAATCGCTATGCGCACGAGCCACACACACACACACACACACACACACACACACACACACACACACACACACACACACACACACACACACAGAGAGAGGAGAGAGAGAGAGGAGAGAGGAGAGAGAGAGAGAGAGAGAGGGGGTAATACAACGCACCGATAAGCGATCGCACCCACGCACATTTACACAGACATACACAGGTATAAACTCTCTCTCTCTCTCTCTCACTGACACACACAACACACACACACACACACACACACACACACACACACACACACACATACGCGCATTCACACATCAACACACTCAACACACACACACACACACACACCACACACACACACACACACACACACACACACACAAGAGGAGAGAGAGAGAGAGAGAGAGGGAGAGAGAGAGAGAGAAGAGGAGAGAGAGAGAGGAGGGGGAGGGGGGGGGGGAGAGAACGAAAATGAGTTATTGCTTTACAGCGGTACTGCTACATTTGCAATACGACGCGATGAACAATAGCATAACAAAACAATCAAATCATCCGCACAGTATGTCCGACACGGAAACCATGGCATACAATGTTCAGTGTCGTCACTATCATATGTCCCATAGGAACCCGTCCGTCATGCCAGTCTCGTGGACACAGGCTGTCACCCCAGGCAGAACTGGATCAGGCCGAGCAGTCTCCATCTCTCGCGTGCTGCACGTGCTTGGATCTCGGCGTGCTGTTTACAGTCAAGCGCGTTTCCCTCTTCGAAGGACTGGCAGTTTTGTGCGTTCCTCGGTCAGCATGTTTCTGGAGTTCTGCTTTACAAACCAAAGCACACACTCGCTGTCACCAGATACAGCTGTACAAGAAAATTCCAGGATAAGATCGTCTGATTCGCACATCAGCACATCAGTATTCGTGGATCGCTGCACTGTCGCTTTTCTAAAGGATGTGGTTCATATCCTTGTTCCTCCATCGTCTGTGCACAGACCTATCTGTGAGGGCAGCGACATAGCTTTTCACTACACTGATACTGAGACCAGCGATTAAAAGAATCAATCATTGGCTCGATGTCTGCAACAAGTTTCAAAATATAGCACTGTCACAGTACCAACAGTTCGGCTGGTTTTTGTGCACGTGGAGCACGTCAGACGATGCTTCGTCCTCGTCTTGCTTCTCATCATTCTGGTTCGGCCGTGTTGTCAACAGGTATTCCAGTGTACTTGACGTTTCCGACTGTTTATCAGGTGAGAACGGCGCATCAAGTGGGTGCACCATGTCAAAGTTACAGTCATGCTTCGCACTTGCCTGCTTTTGATGCTGCTGTCTGACCCTCTCCTGGGCTCGTCGGATCTGACTGGGTGGCTCTCTTCTATAATATTGCACCCGTGGGTTGCGATTCAGGACGGGATCCGCCCTATTTGTTGACAGTGGCGAGCTGGCAAGCTTGAGGCGTAAGACGACCACCGTGCTGTCTCCTTCTCCCGCCACTTTCCGACTGGTCATCATGTTGTGCGTCAGCAGGGCGGTTAGGTCTTCTCCACAGTCACTGGAAGTAATAGCAACTGTACTGGCATGTTGACAATGAAAGTAGTAGATTTACCACAGCTCTTTAAGTGTAAGCCCTGTTGCTTCGCTTCACGTCATGAAATCCCCCGTGGTGAGTGGTGCGCACGTTGCCCTGCGCGGCTTACCCATGGTGTGTGTGTGTCGTGTGTTTTTCCCCCTGTGCTTGAAGTTGTGGCCGTTCCCCGCGATATACCGCTGTCCCCCGGGACTCATTTCCCTTTCTCACTTCTTGCCGGGCCGGCCTTTTTTTTTTTTTTTTTTTTCCCTCTTCGTGGTTGTTTGCTCTCTCGCACTATTGCTGTGGCGTCGACCGTCTAGCGTGTTTAAGAATAGCGTGTCTTTGTTGACACTGCGAGCTTTCCGCGGGGCGCTGCCCTCCTGGGGATCTGCTTTGTGCTTTAACTGGGCCGTTATTGGCCTTCCGCCGGGCTCCCTCGCCTTTTGCGTCCAGAGGGGAACTTTTACATCTATAAATCTGATTATAAGGTGGCGGGTGGGAGACTCTCACACGCTTTCATCAATCACGACATGGTCTTACGTCCACGATTCATGCTACCACCGACTTGCATACAAGGGATACCTGCTTTTCTTCTCACAGGCGTGTGGCCAGTTTACTGGTGAGCGGATGCTTAGTCCCTCTCTGTTGGGCGTCGGTCCGCGTTCTCTCACACACCTTCATGTGTGTGGCACTCATCATACAGTACTCACTTCCTTTGTTGTGTTTCTCCCTCCCCCCGACCTTGCCCTTGTGTGTGTCGCTGTGTGGTGGGGCCTATTGCTGTTTCGTATAGCCTAAGGCAGTTCTGCAGATTTGCTTTTTTCCACTCTTTGTGTTTTTTTCTTTGTTTGTTTTTTGTGCACTTAGCTCACGTTGTTGCCCTTTTATTAGGTGCCGTCATGTGTTCCACTCTGTTTTGACTTCCGTAGTCCTTATTGTTGACTGTCCAGCAGCGCTCGTTGTTTCCACCTAAGCGTTAGTTATCCATCGTCTATACTCGGACAGGTTGGTGTGCTGCTTGTGTGACCCGGAGCAGTAGCGTGTGTGTGGACCTGTGGTGTGGAGTGGCGTCGCGCATGTGTGGGTGTGGTCGCTTACCCCCCTTTTTCCCCCTTGTTGTGCGTGGTGAGTGCTCTCTCATGCGCAGCGCGCAGACCGCATTGCAGCTGTGCGTGTCTCGGCCGCAACAGACCTCTTTTTTTTTTTACTTGTGAATCCGTCACACCTCGACGTCATTTGTTTTGTGTGGGAGAGACCCGTTGTGTGCTTGTCCCACCCCGTGTGTGTGTGTGTTGTGTGTGCTTGTGTGGCTGCCGCGTCGCCCCGCTCGGCGCGCGCGGGGTGCATCGTAGTATTGCATCCCGTCGTGCCGGTATGGTCACTGTACGGTTGTCAGGTGTCTTTTGTGATGTTTAGCACCTGTGTTGGTTTGTCGGTGGGGGGGGCGGTTTCGCCACATGAGATGAGCGCATTATCTTATTCCTCACTTTTTTCTTCCTCCCCCCCTTTTTCCCCCCCTACCCGTTTTTCGTTGCTGCGGCCCTGGCCCCTATTATTTGTGTATTTCTCGTGGTTTCATTACGACCCTGTCAAAACCCCTGGGAGTTTACGGGCACCTCTTCACCACCGCACTTCTAGTTCGCTTCTTGTAGTGCGCCTTCCCCTCACAGAGGACACGACGACTACCGTTTTGTAGTATGTCTCCAGTCTGAGTGATTCTTGGGGCTATATGCTATGCGATGGTCCGCAAGACCGAACTTATTTTCCACCTGGTCTTACAATACACAACTGCAGGCGGGATTCTCTGAACCTCTTCGGAAACATAGAGAACTCTAAAAGAAAACTGTAATCGACAATCGTGTATTGTTCAACGGACATGTCCGTCTTTGCCTATGAAATATTTTACTTCGTGAAGTCTAATTTTCCTCATAACTCCTTCAGTGGAAAAACACTTATGCAGTAATTGTATTTCATAGCAATGGGCAGCCATGTCTCTTACCGCTGATCCTGAATTGCCGTAGCCAGAAATCTGCCCCCGCAACTTTACTCGCCTTCTGGTTCCACCCACATTTTCTCTTCGAATCAGTTAGAGTCTTTCTCGTATTGACACTTGGTTTTACTACATCCTCCCGCATTTCCGCAAGGTCTTTTGTGACCGTTCCATCTCTGGATTCCCACTGGGTCTCCCTTCTATAGCTGGCTCTACGGGATCTGCCCGCAAATCCACCCGGCATGCCTAGGGCCAGCATGATTTTTTGGTCTCCTTTAGCCTTTTGCTTGGTACACCGCGTGCTTTTTGTAGTCACTCCTTTTCCTGCGTTTGCTGATTATGGCCTGTTAACTTTCGCGCCCTCGCGCACGAACGCACTACTGCAATCCAAACCCCTAATCCCGGCCTGTCCCGCGACCGATTGCCTTCTTATACTATTTCCTTCGGGCTCTCTTGGACAGGCGTTCTTGCTTGTGCCTCCAATCTTCGTTGCACGTTTGCCGTTCCCTGCCCCTGCGTCTCCTACGCTTTCCGATAGCGAACGATCCCTCAACTTGCTTTCAGTTTCGGTTGTCGGAGGTTGTGGCCTTTTTACCGTGTGCGTGTCTTTGATGGGCAACCCTTGTGTGTCTTGTCACTCTGAAGCCACACTTTACCCTTCCTGCTGTTCTGGTTATGAACATACATTTTCGAGTCTGGACGGGTTGGTGCTGCGGGCTGCTCTTTCTTTTTCTTCACTTTTTTGTTCTCTGCTCCAACACCCCCACCCCCCCACACCCAACCCCCCCCCCCAACCCCTTAGAGCGACGGCCCCTCCAGGGTTCTAGGATCGTGGGTCGTCCTTATACGTAGCACTGTCGTCATGCCCGACTTTGGCCTTACAAGCCAGTGAGGCGGGCCTCGACGTACCCGCCGGCCGACACACTGTCTGATCAACCGGCCCCCCTCCTGACCCGATTGTTATCTTGGTCGCCCTTTGGCTCTGTTGCTTCACGTGGCAGTCTGCGTGTTCTCCGTTGTGTTCTTTCTTGCCCTTGCCACCACGCACACACGCAGTTTAAACTATCTGGCTGGTGCCTGCTCCATAGCTATATGACACGCCTTCCGTACACGACTCGAGATTGTAACTTCTGGTTAGTGATGTATCCTCCGCTCCTCGGACTTCCCAATCGACTTTAACGCCTGGCCCTAACTGCTACACTCTGCACGGTTTTTTTTTTGTTTTTATTTGTTTTTTTTTCCAACATCGCATTACAATTATGGGCACGTCAACTTCTTGACCCGCGGCGGATTCACCTCACATGGTCTCTTTAGCATTACCGTTTCTGATTGAACCCTTCTTTATTTATTCTTCAGGTAGAACCCCCGCCCAATTGCGGAAAAATTTAGCGTCGTCTACTCGTTTTATATCCCGCGAGAGAGTTTTTTTTGAGGGGAGAGTATTTTTGTGTTTAGGTTATTTTGTCCGCCCACGAAACGCGATTTTTTTTTGAGACCCCCCTGCGAGGAGCGAGCACTACGCATCATCACCTACGTACATCATACAGACGCATCACAAGGGGTGCTGTTTTTTTGTGTGTGACCGCGACGGAGTGAGTGGTCCGCCTGTTGGGTGGTTGTGGTGTGTGTCGGCCGGTGTGGAGTATTGGACCGAGGCAAGGAAGCGTGTGTGGTTGTGCGCGGGTGCGTACTGCGTGGACTGTGTGTGGACTGTGTGTGTGTGTGTGTGTGTGGTGACCCTGGTTGCCATGATGTTACCAAATTTGCCCCCCCGTGGCGTGCGTGCGTGCTTTGCGCCCACCCGTAATGGTTCTTGCCCATAAATCATTTTTACTCTACATTTTCGCTTGTACCTAACCGACAAACTAGAAAATAAAAATGCTAGAGTATTCTTTAATCCCCCCAATTGTTTCTCTCTGTTTTTCTCATGTGGCAAAAAACACCCGGTCCACGGTCTTTAAAATATGGCCGAAAATACAGTTCTGTTCGTCCTCTAGTGTATACACTGCAAAGACTTGCTTCGCTTATTTCTTTTTCCCCCACTCATCTATTGCCTTCATCGCAACACCTCCCGTAGATACTGATTGCTGTTATAAGCTAGGGGTTAATACATGTCTCCTACTCCCTCTTCACACTACACCCACGCCCCCTCCTCCCGATTTTTACACCCACCCTCAACAAAAGAGACCCCCGATTTTTTTATTTTTTTCCTATTATTTAGATCCTTGCAGTTATGTAGGGACTAAGAAAGAAGGACATCACGGACAACAACACCACCAACCAAAACAGCAGACCAGCATCACGTTCACACTCCTCCCGCCACCAACCCCACCTAGTGTCCATCCCTCTCCTCCTCTGCTACTGCCTGCTGCCAAACCACTTATGATCCGAGGTTCCAGCGATTTATTCGCCGCCTTAAATATAGCATATCGCCTACACCACACCCTCTCCTCAACAAAACCCTGCTAAATACCCCTTCTCAATCAAACACACCCCTACCTACAGTCATGAGTGCCTTTTTTTGATGACTGACAAACATTTGGCGGTTGTGGGATAAAAGAAAGAGAGAGATTGGAGAGGGTGGGAAAGGGGTTGTGAAGCAAAATTGCAGCTATTTCAACCGGCGTTGCTGCTTGTGGTTGCCGGAGACAAAATAAAAAAAAAAATAAGCTGAATTTATCTGACATTTTTCGACTTTTTCTTCGTTTGAAAAAAACAGAGAGAGAGAGAGAGAGAGAGAAGGAGAGAGAGAGAGAGAGAGAGAGACAGAGAGAGAGACAGAGACAGAGACGTGACAAACAAGAAAAAAAAGCTGAATTTTTGACATTTTTTCTGACTCTTCGTTTTAAAGACAACATGAGGCCACAGAGAGAGAGAGAGAGAGAGAGAGAGAGAGAGAGAGAGAGAGAGAGACAGAGACACAGAGAGAGAGATGGGGGAGAGAGAAACGAAGAGAGAGAGACAGAGACAGAGACAGAGGGAGTATTCAATGCACGTACTTAATATGTTTACGAGTTGAATTTTCGAATGGTTTTCTAAGACTGTCCTTAATCACCAAATTCTCGACGACTCGACATTCTAAGCCACTCATGTACCCACAGAACAAGTCAATTTCATATAGTAAATCTACTGAGTGAAAAAGAAACGAAAGCGAAGAAAAGAAAATACAACGAAATAAGCCACCCCCTTCTCCCGTCCCCCAATGGCAATGTTGTGAATAGTTTCCAGCATTACGTTTGGACAGGTCACGGTAATTCCCAGGCTAATGGTGGGATGAGCACCAGAGACCCTTAAAACATGTTAATTCCATTCTAAAGCTTGCATGGATTTCAGGGTTTACTTGAAGTTCCGATTGGCTCAAAAAAGATGTTAAGTGTTATTATCTACCTTTTACGATAACTTCAAATGAAATGGTTTTTTTTTTTTGTTTCATATACAAGGGGCTTTATATACAGTATTCATATAACAGGCATTACAGTCTGGTAAACAGTTCGTGCTGTGTGAAGATTGCATCATGTGTAAATAATTCATCGTATTCTCAATAGTTCGTTATATGAAGATGATGCATTGTACACCTGGGTGAATTATGATGGGTAAATAAGGCATTATGTACCTAAAAAAAAACCATGGCTACTAACTATTGCATCATATACCCTGAATAACTGATATCAATGACTGATTCATCAATTCACCTCCTCCTTCCCACCTCCCCCCCCCTCCCCCCCCCCCACCCCACCCCCGTCATTGAGCACACTATAAACCATTGCTTGTTGCTGCTTTAGATTAATAGTTTGTTTATGTGCACATGACTGATCAATAAAGAAATGCTTAAAAATGCCCCCCACCCCTTCCCCACAATTCATGATAGGCTATATGAACGATGTATCATATGCATTTATGATCCATGATATATAAATCAAACATTCTTCAGATAAACACAGTTATATTATAAACCATAATTTGATATATAAATCAACATTCTTCAGATAAATGCACTTATATTACAAACCATAACTGGAAGAAATTCCATTTAAGATGTCTTTACCATGACCTTTTTCGTACAATAAAAACATGATCTCATGCTAACTCAGCTTAATATTTACATCTTTTTCAGACAGTCGTCACCTCATGTTACGAGCCTTTTTTTTCATTTCCATTGAAAATGATTGCTTTACGTTTACTTTCTCAATTTTTTTGTCTGTCCTGACTCAACCTGTCAAACATTCATAGCCTATTTACGCTTCATTTATCTCTCTTCAGACTAGATCATTCCATCGTGGCCCCCACCCCCTCCCGTCCTTTCGCTCCATCTTTCTTCTCCACTCTTTCTGCAAGCATTGATGTGTTTTAGCTGTTTAACACCCAATTGCCCAAACCCTATCCTTATCCCTCCCTTTCCTCCCATATACCTCCTTCGTCGCCATCGCCAGCCATACGACAGACAATATCTTGCCGTGTAAGACAGGCAAACAGACTGACAGACAGACACACAGACAGAGGATGGGGAAGAAATGGAGGCTATAGCGAGCACTGATAATGGCAAAGGAAGAGTCCATCATAAAAAAGCAGCCAATCAATGGACGATCGTATCTATAGTTGTTTTATTTGTTTGTTTGTTTGTTTGTTTTGGGAGGCTAGATAAAAAAGCCTTAACATAAAACAATCCTTTCTTTTCCCAGGCTGATTTGAGAGAGAGAGAGAGAGAGAGAGAGAGAGAGAGAGAGAGAGAGAGAGAGAGAGAGAGAGAGAGAGAGAGAGAGAGGTATTTAAAGCACGTGTGGCAAAAGTGAATATGTTTCAGATGCATACTAAACAATCGTTAATCGCCTAATTCGATTCGCTGTTCTAGTCCACCTAAATACCAGCAAAAACAAACTAGTTCTTTAGAGTTCATTCACACGTTAAAAGAAGACAAGAACAAAATGGGCAAAAGACCTCCAAACGAATATCTAAATCAAACTGATCCGTTGTTAATTACAAACATTTTCGTCAACAAATTCTGCTGGGCGTCTTTGTGGGTAACTAACTTGTGGAGAAATTGCCATGAACTTTTAGGATAAGACAGTTTGAAAACGATGTTTCGATGAACTTATGTTTATAAGTGATAACTGGGACCACTAAAAAAAATACTATCCATGTATAATTTTAGATAACGTGAAAATTCTTTTAATCTATTATTCTCATGGTTACTGTTTTTAAAAGAGTACTTGTATAGCGCCTATCCTCGCCCTAAGCGTGCTGGCTACCTGGACAAAACCGAATGAACAGCTGCCTGCTGACACTACATCCATTCTTTTCCCGCATCATTTAGTTTGTCAGTCAATCAATTTTTCATTCACACCTCATTCGTTCGGTGCATGCTATGTGTTTAGGCCTACCTGCCACCCATGCCAATGACCAAACTGGCCTCTTTTCCGAAAGTTGGTGATGGGATTCAGTGTGTGCAAAATGTTATAACGCACGTTCGCACATGGATCCTCGGTTTATATTTTACCGAAACGCCCCAGGAAAGATTCATACCCGCAACCCCTGGTTCACGAGTTCGGCGCTTTTCCAACTGAGCTATTCCAGTCCCCAGTGGATTAGGGGCAATATCAACATTTACATATTACAGATACCTACACAATTCGTGTATGTGAATAACGCATTGTAAGTAAGTCATGCACTATGTACCTAAACGTTCAAGATAGGTCAATAGTACCGCATACCAAGATCCATCGTGACGGGTACAATGTACGCTACATAAATGAAATTTTATACAGTGATAATGGATTATATTCCTAAATGAAACATAATACATCTGTTTCATCCATCACAATTTCAATAATCTGTGATGTACTAATGACGATTATAAACATACATATACACATTATTCACATGCATAAAATTGTTGACAAACTATAGGTGATAAAACAAAATCAAATCGCAGATCCTGTAATCATGGTTTATACACTAAGAATTTTACCTACCTACTTTATCTGGTCCTAAATCATGACCTCCCCCCCCCCCCCCCCCCCCGCCCCGCCCCCCGAATCGCTCTTCCTGCCACTTAATCTCCACTGCAAACAATGAGATGCTTCTGCGTTTCAGTTGGGAAAAATCTCAACAATTGTTACTTTATTTCAAATTGGAGAGAGAGAGAGAGAGAGAGAGAGGACAGACAGACAGACAGACAGACAGACAGACAGAAGAGAGAGAGAGAGAGAGAGAGAGGAGAGAGAGAGAGAGAGAGAGAGAGAGAGAGAGAGAGAGTATTCTATGCCGTTGGCGAAGAGTTCATGACTTAAACTTGGAATGTTTTCAAAGACCGTCCTTAATCTGCCAATTTTTTCTTGATCTGTCATTCTAGCCAGTCCTTATATCCGAGAAGAAAAGTTTTATAAATATATTCATGAAGGAAAAGAAGAAAAAAAAAGAAAAAGTAATAACCTTTTTCCTCCCCCCCCCCCCCCCCCCCCCCAGGAAACCTCAATCGCATTGATATGTTGTGGATCCCAAGCATGTGTGTGTATGTGTGTGTGTGTGTGTGTATGTGTGTATGTGTGTGTGTGTGTGTGTATGTGTGTGTGTGTGTGTGTGTGTGTGGTGTGTGTCTGTCTCGTCTTCTGTCTACCAGCCTGTCTGTCTGTCTGTCTGTCTGTGTCTGTGTCTGTGTGCGTGCGTGGTAGAAGCCCAGCTTGGCGTTGTGAGCAGGTCAAGTCAATTCCGAAGGTGATGCTGAAATGATCACCAGAGACCCTTGAAGACAATTCGTTCACAGCCAAAAGTTTTATGGGAGCCAGGGTTCGTGTGAGGGCAAAAAAAAAATTAAACGTCGTTATTTATGTGATACGATGATTTCAAATGAAATGAGCGTTTTTCCATAGACAAGGGACAATATCTATACTATTTGTAGATTTTGCAGTAGAGTAACCTAAACAATTTATGATGTACGGATGATTATTCAAGTGTGCTAAGTCATCACCAACCTGTTTGGTTCGTAGTAAGTAAAAAATGCATCC